>DWJK01000185.1:0-26326 GCA_018248815.1 Croniades pieria auraria
ATCATTACGTACATTCAATATCTTGTCTTATTTTCTTTATTTTATCGTATTTCTTCATAAAGACGTTATATATAGAGTAGGGAAGACACACGGCTGCCTGTAAGCCGTAACGTCCGACGGTTAGAAAGAGAGAAACGAAAGCGATACCCACTATCCGCTATGTCTATCTGTCTCAGTACTAACGCATGCGCAGCAAAAGAACCGTTTGTTTTTCAAATCATGAACTCACGCTAGAACTACCGGTGCGTGCGCCAGAAGAAAGATACAGAGATATAGGTAACCTCATTTGCTTTCTCTTTTTTTTCGGTGGACACATTTTGGGCTAGATCCGCTACTCTATACATTATATTTCTATGTATTTCTTAGTTGAATAACAATTATTTACAATGAAAAGGGAATCTAGGTGGGAACTAAATTTTAAAAATATTGGGAAGCGTGATGACATATTCAGTAGCTGATTAGAAATAATACTTATACCAGGCGATGGAAACATGGGTAAAATATATGTATTTATTTAATAGCACCACTTTAAAACATGGAATTTCATAAACCTAACCAATCACATAGAATATCATAGTACAATCTTTTAAACAATATCGTCATTATCGTCATCATCATCAGCTCACCGTTCACCGTTCACTGCTGGACATAGGCCTCACCAATGGTACGCCACTGAGCTCGATCTTCAGCTCTATGCATCCAACCACTTGGCGTATATCGTCACTCCACCTAGATGGAGAGCGTTCTACGCTACGTTTGCCAAGTCGCGGTCTCCATTTAGATATCAGCCTTTCTTAAAGGAATTAACGCAATAAATTCGTGAACTATTTGAGCTGTTTGTCCAAGTATATTAAAACGTAATGTTCATTAAACTAACACTTTTTAATATCATCAATGATAGAATGGACAATTACGGTAACGTAATTGTCCAATCTTACAGGAAGCAAAGAAATATAAAATTTACTGTTAGAAGGCCAAAGGAGAAAATAAAGTCCTTGAACCAGGACATAACAGAGCTAATGACGAACGATTTTTTGGAATTAATGAACAACGGGAAAACTCAACACTGGTTACGAGTAATAAAAGCACAATTTTTGGTATGGGGAAGATCATTATCCTTCATAAAAATGGCATTAGGGTTTCGACTATGTCAGTTTTGAATGCTGATGCTTTCATCTAGGCGGTAGTGTTGCCAACTAGGCGACAGTCCTACCATTCGTTGATTACGAATATTGTGGTAAAGAGTTTGCAACAGCATCTGACGGATTTTGTATATGTGCCTGGATCCAGTAAATCAGCCATCAATAAAATATAGTTAATTAAATATTAACATAGTCCATAAGCAAATTATTTGTAAGACATCATATGATACACAGAATTTTCACGTTTAAATAAAAATTTCCCCCTATTGATAAAAGAAAACAAACAATATATTCAATTAACAATTTAATGCTGTTAATACTCGATACATTTATTTCCTTTTTTGTACATTAAATCTAAGTACCAAATGTTTTATTATTTTCATAATCCAATGTTATCCTAAAAGCAACGGTTTTTCTTGTTGATGTCAATAAAGTTTCAAATTTATTAAGTATGTATGTATCATTACAATATATAAACAATTATTAACTTGTTCTCATAATTTGTCTAACATGGAGGCTCATTTCAGCACAACGATTAATAGCATGTCACTCACAATCATGTAATTAGATACCAATAAATACAATAAATAATACACAACCCATTTTTTCTCATTAGTAATTTAACATTCAAGAATTTGTTATTCTTAGAAAAATTTCGTTCCTCTACCTATCATAGAATACATTAATCACAGCTGTCATTTCAGAAACTGAAGCCGAACTACAAGTATCATGTTCCGTGCACGCAATGAAGGTGTGAAGCTTGTATAGTTACCCTCCATATTACAACATGTAATCAAAATTTAATAACAATATAATTTAAAATTTCCCTAAATTGCACATTACACAAACCAATAAACATCTGTACTGTAAAATATTATGCATTATGCAACACATTTGGACATTACATTATATATTCAGAACAATTAATGACATCAAAATGTATTATTTTGTTTTCTTTCAATGATTATAGGAAAAGATTAAGACAGACGGACATTCTAAAGTTTAATAATAAAAAAGAAAAATATCATTAACAGGTGTATATACATATTTACATCTTAATTTTAAACCCTCAAGGATTAGTATGCTAAACTCATGAGAAAAATCTTCTTTGAAAAACTCTATAAATCACTTGTATCTTCAATAATATCTATAGGACAAAAAGGGTTTCCCTCCAACTATAATACCTTAACTCATAGGAAAACTGGAGCAACACTACGGTTGAATTGTCTAACAGATGAATAAACCGAGAGCTACATGCAGTCGAGTTGAAAAACTAGCATTAAAATAGGTCTGGTCTATCTACAGTGATAACAATTGGTTTCAATTGTATATAATCCTATGTTTCAGTATGTCAGCTACACAGTTCAAATAGTTTTATAACTGTGAGGCACTCAACTGAACATAGCTCCTTCAAGTACAGAATGCAGCGAGACACAATGTGTGACATGTACTTGCTTTCAGAGAGGGTGCTACTGTGTATATCATAAATGTACATGTGTTGCCTCGCCACAAACTGCAGGTCATAGGTTGCCAGCTAGCCGGACACCGGCTCTAGTACTTTGACACTGTCTCCCGTGAGTTCATGCTTCTGGCACCACTCGACAAAGTCATCAATTAGCACTGGCCATGCCCCTTCTGCATCATAGTTGCTCATGCCATCATCGATTTGTGTCGCAAAATCGAGAAGTAGATTCCACGTATCTTTTGGTATAGATCGTTTATGATGTTCCTGGAATTGAAATAATTGAAATGTCAGCAATAAGAAAGTTACTATGTTGGTCATAAAACAATATTCAATGGATGATACATTTTTTAATAATAATACTTGAGTAAAATTCAAACACAGCCATCTGATCCAAAACTGGCCAAAGGCTTTACTGTGGTAACATAACATTACATATTTGTGATCCCAAATGGATTTGGTGTGAGTAAATTCACATTATTTGCCAGTAATTTATATACCCCAGCATAGAATAGAAGCCCATTGTCATACACCAGATATGAATTTAAAACTCTGTATTACTACTGGGAATTTTAAGTTAGAAAAATCCAATGATACTCTGCTAGACCTGGTGATCAAACACAGGACATCTTGATCCTTTTGACACATTTTTTTTCCCTAAGAAAAAGGAATACTTTTTAGTGGGAAAGGACTTTTTAGGTGGTTGATTTTGTGTCAAGTTATGTACAATCACAATAACTTAAGTATGAAGTTGTAAAGTGACAGTATTCCGTTTAATTTCTCCTCACACTGTTCCATCATACCAACCAAATATCTTAACAACATACCGTTAAAAACTTGCACCATGCATCGAGGAACTTAAATCTCCCACGGAGCACTATATTCCAATAAGCCACCGCCATGTCCAAATCCAGGCCCTTCTGACCTGGATTTTTTGCATAATTAAAAGTAAAGTGATAAAAATCCTTAAACTTCAAAGGGTCCTTAATTTCTGATTCAAGAGTTGATAATTTCGCTTTTAACTTATCTACAGAGTCCGCACCGAGTTCCATAAGGCCAGTCGTGAACTCGTCTTTGGAAAATTCGCATTGCACCGCCGCCTTGCACTTCCACGCGATTATAAGCACCAATATAGACTCTGGACTAAGATTAAGGTCTTCTAAGAACTTCATCACACCGTCCACTGTTATTTTATCGTTCTCCTGTTGATCCCTGTACTTATTGAATAGTTGATCCAACTTTTTTCTGTCCACTGATATTTTAATGGAATCTTTGTAGTAGGCATCTGGATTTTGGAAGTAGTTATCACTCGCCAAGTCAAGTTTCCAATCATTCTGCGATAGGCAGTAAATGGCCGTTGTCTCGCTGGTCTGCGTAAAAGCAACGAACTTCTTCACCTTGTCTCTCTGTGATGATTTTAATTTATTCTGAAAGAAAACGTAGTAACATCATAACCTTAGTCAACTGAGCTGTCAACTGCGAATAGCTTATTGGAATAATCAGATCGCCTTTCTTCCGACGATTTCAAAGCTCGAGTTGAAAAATGTTGTCTACAAACCATTTTTAACGGTGTTATGTTAATTCTAATAATGACTTTCACTAATTTCGCTGTTATTTCGACATCTGAACAAAATGAAATAACAACCATAGACTTCAATATTTTTTTGAAATTTTGAGTCTATGGTGGCTTAAAAACTTTTAATTATGTATTGGTACGTTAATGACCGATGTATTTGGACATAAAGCCATTATACTTAATTGGATCTAAAATATGTTTGAAGTTGTTCTATAATAAATGAATATGTTATTAGAAACACATTAACGACACATAAAAAGATGGAAAATATTACTGAAGTTGGAGAGTTGTAAAATTTAAATAAAATTATTCAAGGTTCGTGGATCTTGAACGAAAATCTTCACAACACTCCTATACCTTGTACATGAGTGATTACAGCTGATTGTCATCACTGACAAACAACTTCATATTGCTCTATATTACTATACTCAACAAACATGAGTTAACACTCCTTTTGTAAAACTTTTAAACGAATGATAATTTAAACATGTTTTATTGTAAGTCTCGTCTCAATTTACTTAAACGTTTGTGTACCGCCCCACAACATAACTTACGTCGCTTGTTTGAAACTGTTAATCCTAGGGTTAGATTCGCGCCCAGTCCTACAGGATATTTACATCTGGGTGGTTTGAGGACTGCTTTGTATAATTACTTGTTTGCGAAATCCCGTAGAGGTGTATTTATACTGCGTATCGAAGATACAGATCAGACTCGAAAAGTTGAAGGTTCAGTGAATGCCCTGATAAGAGACTTGGAGTGGGCTGGGATTGAGTGTTTAGAGGGACCCGGCCAAGGTGGTAATTTCGGACCTTATGTGCAGAGTGAGAGACTACACATATATCGGTAAATAATGATCTATATTACTGTTTTTAATAAATAAAGAAATTATTAGAAATGCTCACTCTGAGACAGTAGCGAATTGTGGTGCTTTATAGATATATATTGTTTGAATTTTGTCTAGTGCGCTATTAGTATTTTTATAGCGGGTTTTATTATTATGGATAACCTCCAATCTATGCACACGGTTCATAAAACAGTTGAATGTATGGTAATATTTAAAAAAATCAGGTATTCAAAATACTGCTTATCTACATTTAATTAGACTTTCACAATTTTCAGTGAGCAGATAATGAAACTTCTCGAGAATGGATCAGCTTACCAATGCTTCTGCACAGAACGTAGACTGAACATATTAAGAAGAGATGCAGTCAGAAGCCAGAAGATACCTAAGTATGACAATAAATGCCGCCATCTATCACAAGGAGACATCAAAGAAAAGTTGAAGGCCGGCACCTCTTATTGTATTCGATTTAAGGTAGTTACTTATGGTAGTTTAATAAGAAAGTATAAAATTTATTTCTAGTAGATTATACATTCAGATGTCATACAAAATACACGAAATATCTGTAAGCTGTGTAAGTTAGTATTTTTATAGTGATTTAAAATCTTGTGGGAAATTTTCATTACTTTCTCAGGCTAATGCATTTGAAGTTGACTGGTTGCAGTCATCAGACTTTAGTTGTACTCTCCTTCCCTTCTTTCGACAGTTCCTGTACAGTCGAATGAGAATTTAGTGAACAAAGCTGTACAGTATTGTTGATAAATTTTCTCTGATATTAACTTTTAAGAACCGATATATTGATTTATATAAAATGTAACATCATGTGTCATCGCAGAGGCCTATGTCCAGTATTGGACGATGACTGGCTGATGGTGTATGTGTTTGTGTGTGTGTGTGGGTGTGTAACATCGTAGCTGTAATCCCTGAAACTGTAGACAGAAGAGTGTAGTGCACTCCCATATCTCACCAGTTATGTTTACCTCTCATAGAATCAGTTTAGCCTATTGCTACAATTTGGGCACAGAGCAGACTCTGAGTCACTACTATAAATTCTAAATTCATCATCATCATCATTATCATCATCAGCCTATGTCAGTCCATTGCTGGTCATAGGCCTCCCCCAATGAGCGTCATCGTGCCCTGTCCTCGACTAAAGAATTAGAAAAATCCAATTACACTTGACCCGGCACTTGAACCCAGGGCCTCAAGATCGGCAGCTGTGCTTGCAACTATTAAACCAATGAAGCAGTCTTGATATATATATGGAAATTAACTATAACATTCTGATTATTTGTATGTCAATATGTTTAAGAAAGAGCTTTTAAACTATAATTGCTTTGATATCACATTGTAGTTGACATCAGACTGTCAGTTCTTTGACGATCTTATCTTTGGTGGAATTGCATATGATGTGTCACTCAATGAGGGTGATCCAGTGCTGATGAAAAGTGATGGCTACCCAACATACCACTTTGCAAATGTGGTGGACGACTCCCTAATGGGCATTACACATGTCCTCCGTGGTGTTGAATGGCAGATATCTACTACAAAACATTTGCTGATTTACAAGTAAGATTTTCAATATTACCTTTATTCTAATTCTACTCTAGTTTGTCTATTACTTCTCAAGCAACCAATGTGTTCGAAAGACAAAGAAAATATGTATGAACAAATTAATCGCTGTAAACTAATAAAAAAAAAAGTGCCTGTAGAAGTGTAATATCTGATTATGAATATATTATGAATAAAGAAACAAGTGATGGCCTAGTGGTTAAGAATTCAGCCTCTCACTCCAGGTGTGTTGGGTTCAAATTCATGGCGCGCACCTCTTTACAAAAGTGCGTTTTAAATTTAAATATCACTTCCTAACGGTGAAGGAAGACATCGTGAGGAAACCTGCACACCTTAGAATTAAAAAAAAAAATATTTTCTAATGTGTGAAGTCCACCAACCCACACTTAGCCAGTGCGGCGGACTATGGCCTTAGCCCTCTCAATATAAGAGGAGACCCATATTCCCACAGTGGAATGATAAATGGGTCGATTATTTTTTTTATTAAAGAAACAATAATATTTTGTCTTATGATAATAATAATAAATATAGTTGTTTGAAGTTAATAATTATTCTTTTTTTTATTTGTTTTTTTTTCTGGAATACTTAACTACGATTAGTGACTAAGATGTCAATGCCTTGTCTGTATTATACTATTAAATGTCTCGTGAGTTTCTATACACATAATTGTATATGTATCGGCTTAACTTTGGACCTGTACGAGGTTCGTCCTCATGAGCTCCCGCTGTTTGCGGTGAGGTTGCGGCAGAGACTTTCTATTGTAATCTACAGCCTTGTCTGTAGAAAATAATAGATAGTTATAGGAATATTAGATAGTTTGTATGAATTACATGGGTTATAACTTATATTTAACCTTTCAAGTCTTTTTTCTAAATTTTCTTATCTTTTCACTATTAGACAGAAAACCATTAGACTTCTCTATCATATTTTATTTAATGTATTTTCGGATACAGCGGTCCAAAAGTAAATTGAATAAAATATGATAAAGAATTCTCCCACAATCTACACTTTAGGAATCTACACTTCTCCGCCTACCCCTTCGGGGATTACAGGCGTCAAGTTATGTTTACTTTTAAACATTTTCAAACATAACATTTCTTTGGGATTTATTGAAAATACTTATGTAATTCTGACCAATCTTAAATACTCTCAAACAAAAGACATAAGGTACAACTACTTCTGTTGCTTGCAGAGCCTTCGGTTGGACTCCACCTCAGTTTGGGCACATGCCATTGATTGTTAACTCTGATGGAACCAAGTTGAGTAAGAGACAGAGTGACGTGAGAGTAGAAGATTACAGAAAGAATGGTAAGACAATTAAAACTACTATATTGTGTAACGACATCTTGATTACAGTGATGTAAGGATTTTGAAAATATGATAAATGTCAAAGAAATGTACGGTATGATAAAGTTTTTCTCATATTTCTTATTGGTGCTATTGTGAAATCTACTGTATATATTCAGTTCAGTGTATCTCAAACAAGTTGGTACAGATCTTTGTGGAAGAATTCGAGTAGGCCATTTCAATGAGAACCCAGAATGTAGACCTCTCGAATAGAAACCTAAAAGTATGTCATTCTCACAAACCTTTCCCTCATTTTCTATTTTTTTCAGGAATATATCCGTTAGCGTTAGTTAACTATATAACGTTAGCAGGCGGGGGTTTCGACCACGTGCCTGGTGCGGGGGTGAGACTGAAAACCATGGAGGAATTGGCTGAGGAGGTATGACTCATTCTTCTTCTTTGGAGTTGTATAACCTATATATTTTGTTATGTTCTTGACCGTGACGACCTATTATTTCGCAAGCAATATTTCACCTCAAAGCGATACGTGATTTAAGCTGCCTTATTATGGTTATTTTTATAGCAAAAAAATACTTCTCAGTGTTCTGTATTATCATTTTGATTAGTCGTTTTTTTCTTAGAAAGTTTTCTAGTTATTTTTTCATCAAGGACGTCCTCCCGCGTAAAGTAGAAGAGGTTACGTCTTCTAAATTGTCTTACAGCATTGTATATTGAAAATTATGTTGCAGTGACGTTTTAAAAATAGCCTCTCATTTCAATAGTTTCAGATAAATAAGGTTTCGTCTCACCCCAGCCGCCTAAATCCTGATTTGTTAGAAGAATGCAACAGATTAGAAATTAAAAGACATCTACAAGACAATAAACTCACGGAGGCCTTAGTAGCGAAAGTCCAAAAATTAATCACAGATAAATATCCAGAACAGAACTTGAACATTTCAGAAGAACACATAAAAACCGTTCTTAACTGGGCCACATATAGACTAACGAGGATAGAAGAATTGGCATCGTCCAAATTTGGATTTCTATGGATTTTACCTTCGAAAAATAGCATCGATTTAAATAAAGAAGTATTCGAAAAACTAATTGATCATTTAGAGAAGATTGAGTCGAAAGAGTTCGAGGAGCATAGTCTTAAAGATCGTCTTAAAGATTTTTCGTCAAAAAATAATATTAAATTTCCAGAGCTTATGAAAATGTTGAGGAAGGCTCTGAGCGGTCTGAACGAAGGCCCCGGTGTGGCGGAAATGATGCAGCTATTAGGGAAATGTCAGTCGTTGGAAAGAATAAAAGCAATTACGAGATAATTGTGTTGTTTCATTTGGTTCAGAGTGTAAGTAAAGGTCAGCAATGAAACATTTATGTTTGCGCGGGAAATATGTCTAACCAATATTACTTGACTGTGTACGTCGCCATTGTGTCGTCCGCTGTCATTCACGTCGCTGCCTCACTTGACGTTCCATTTTACAGATTATACACAATGTGACTGCCTCGTTGGTCGAGCGGTTGCAAGTGCAACTGCCGATCGGGAGGTCCTGGCTTTAAATCTCGGGTACTATTGGACTTTTCTAATTTAAAATTTCTAATGGTGACTCGGAGTCTGGATCTCTGCTCGGTGTATGGCTAAAGACTTACCACCTATTCCATGGGACTTAAACGTAACGGGTAAAACAAGGAAGTGTACTACACTCCTCTGCCTACCCCTTTGGAGATTATAGGCGTGACTACGTGTTACGCGTTTTTAATACCTTATTTTTGGACAATTGTTTATTACAATATTTCTAGCATATTTTATTTAGATTCGCAATGAAATTTTTATATTTGTAATACAGGGAGAATAAAGTATCAGATAAATAATACACAACGATATGAGTAACAGTATAATTTATTGAATTCCCAAATATAAATATTGAGAGAAAATACGTGGTACAATTTAAAGTTGCAATAACCACAACGGGGAACAAGCCCGTGTAGATAAAATATACAATCCGGTAGATTTAATTGTGCGCGGTGGAACTGAGAATTTTTAAATTATTATTTGTTCACCTGAAATAGTTCCATGATAGTCCTTTACCATTGTTGATTTTTCTCAAGTGTGACTTTTATCATAACCATGTTGCTGGAAATTACGATCAAATTATTGCTTTTTGTGGTAGAATTTAAAGTATCTATACAATAATGGCAGAACTCCCATGTTTCATCAGTGTAGTGACTATTTATGTTATAAGCAAAATTAAAATTCTTAACCGAATAAAAATGTTCTTTGGATAGCCAAACGTTAACGTCATTTCTGCCGCGCCTCATTTTTCTACCGAATTGTATTACATCCGATACCGTACCATACCGATGACTAATACTTAGTAAGTATTTAAAAAGTCCATACATTATAGCCACTGCAATGGTCTTGTGTTCAGTTGAATAGAAATTATATGTATAAGACTAATACAAATCCATTGCAGGAGTTTCCGCAATATGAGCTTTGGTCGCACATCTCATTTCCATCAGCCCTCCGGCCACAAATTTCCGTTCCGTTTTATCGGTTGCGACGTTATTAAAGTAATCTAAATTATCTTTTGACCTAATCCATAGGAAAGGCTTAATGGTTGCCATATGACAAATATTTCGGCAAGGTCAGTACTCATAAAATTCCGCATTATTAAAAAGCTTTATTTTTATTTAAAAGTGCGACTTTATGTTCATTGCCAACTATTTAGATTATTTTTTGGGTTTCGCTGTTTTTAAATCATGTAGGATTCCGAAACAAGTTCAACGATTCTGAAAATTTGTGGCCGGCTGTTGGCCGACAACATGTTTTATACCTCAACATTCTTACAACACAATTGAAACAATAAAAAAATTTAATAATTTTAAAACGTCAAAAGTACAGAAAGATATTTCAGATATTACAAAAAAAATCATTATTTATTTAATATTGAACACACATTACAAATTCATTATTGATGTGCAACCTTTTTACATAAGTATTATTTATTATTAAGACTATTATGACAACACTATTAAAAGTAAACCTAAAATATTGAGCAAAACTAACCAAGTTAAATGACTACAAATAAACTCTAAGTCATATGCGAATCTATTATTTACTGCATTTATGCTACTAAACATTTCTAATAGCGAAGTAATAAGACAAAGTCAAGATTATTCATCTATTGAAAAATATGTAGGTGTGGATTTTTTGTAGGTATAGACACCTCTTTCTGCAGAGAAATTGCTTGGGGTTTGGAAAAATTCGCTAAAAATATTGGATTTCAATATGTTAAATTCGGATAGGGCGTATGAATGGGTATTTGAAAAAAAAACTAAAAATTCATTTGACATTTATACCGGTGTTGCCAACACCGAAATAAATAATTCGCATTCAGTCTTTCGATTTGTTGCACGTAAATAAATCAATCACGTTATATTTTTTCCTGCTTATAAAAAACTAAATAAGTCAAATATATTAAAGGTAATAATATTAATTGTAAAACTAAACAATTAGGCGATCAACACGAACAATATATTATTGTAATACAAGTTAAAAAAATTATTACATGAACTAAGGTAAATTTTGGGATTAATTGGGGACCAAAATCCCAAAATTTAGAATTAAATTTTGGGATTTTGGGTCATTTTGCTATCTGTCTTATTATAATTATTGGTATCAGGGGCGGTCCTATTCGACGTGTCCAAGGTACTAAAACACTGACATCATTTATTTATTTAAAGGTGAAATCTAGCATTTCGGTCGAAACCGTATGAAGTTAGTTGAATTTCGGTCGAAACCGTATGAAGTTAGTTGACAGCCGGAAAGCAGTTATATTTGTCATAACAATGTGTTAGGCAGAATGGTTGGTTACAAGACGGCTCTTTATATTACACATGTGTGACCAATATGCAAACTCTGTTTGATTAATGGCCTTAATTCATGTACCTAGCCCGTCAAGTAATATACTTTTACAAGCTGGTTCCCGGTTAAAACACCATTAAAAATATGTGAAATGAATCTGTCTCATTCTCTATTAAGTACTGAATTCTTAATTTCAAGTTGAAATAACTACATGTCTTATCTTTTGGATTGGGTCTCGCTCACCTGACTGCAGAGCTCGGACCGCCACTGACGAGGCGATAACTACCAGAATACCAGAATACCAGAATACTCGATTTGGAGTGAGGCAACCCAATATTAAATGTAGCGAGGCGGAACGAAAATGCCTACCATTATTGACCAACTTTAATAAAGTGTACCATTCCTGTAAAGATCAGACCGTTTCCTTTGTTTGTATATACTGTATTTTATATTCACTTCCATAAAAAAGAGAAAAAACCCTAATCGATGGAACAAAAGACATTTTTAAATTTCCTTCTTTAACACTAAATTCGACGTCACATAGTTCCATCGAACAAATATTTCCATGAGAAATAGTATCAGACATCTCCGCTTTATATTCCAATGGTTTCCCTTTTATAATTACCTTAAACATTAATAAATTTAATAATAAAACGAAAACGGTACAATCTCACAACTTGTATCAGGAACACGAAAATGACTAGATAAATTTAAATTTTTATAAATGTTCACGAAATATTTTACATTGGTTAATAATTACATCACTTTTCTATAATATTAATAACAATAATAATAAAAATAGTTAAAATCCGATTTTTAATAGGTAACCAGCAAATCGATGTAGAGACAAGATTTTCATAGACAATGCAATAAATGTAAAAACACGCAAAAAATATATACACACATACATACGTACAATCGAAGCGCGGTATCGATGATTATTGCTTAAAATACACAAAAATGTACATATATAGAAATATCACGAGAACATCATAAAAGAGGACTTAATATACTGATATGAATACATTTAAAATGTTTTAATTTAACGATATACTACATATAGAACGTAATATATGCAGTAAATTGTATCCCTACTCGCAAACGTCAAAACAAAACCGATTAGCTACTGCGCGCTGTCTCTTTCTCGCTTAACAGAATTCAGATAACATGGAATGTACTGAAACATTCGAGAACTAGAGCAATACATTGTTGGGCGACAATAGAGTTCGTAATTTTTAGCAAAAAATAACATTTCAAGTACCTGAATTTTTGTATAAATTTATGACGTCATCGTACAATTAAATTAACATTAAATGGACATTATAAAATGAACGTATAGGTAATATTGACTGTTATAGGAACTGGTAATCTAAAGCATCGAATTTATAGGTCCACTATTCGAAGATCAGTTTTCTAAGGTGGTCATGTAATAACAAAACGAAGAGGTTGTTTGAAGTTTTGTGAAGTAAGCATCGCAAGTATCTTAACTAAATATGCCAATATGAAAGAAGTTGCGCTTGTGGACAGATCAGTAAACTTGGTACTGGCTAAAATAGTGGCGCTGTATTATCTCATTACGTTCAAATATTACAGACGAGCTTTAATATTCTACGGTAAGATTCTTTCAAGCGTGCTTTCGTGTATATGTATTTATATTGTAAAAGAAATATAATATTTTCCGTTTCTTTGTAATTAGTTCAGTCATATAATGTAACCATAACACAAAAATGACGTCATAAATTATCTATAAATAAAGTTAAATAAATAAAACAAAATCATGTCACTGTTCACCACGATTCAAATGTTCCAGTCCATCTCTATGAAGATGGAACAAATTCATTGGTTTTTAATTTAAAAGATTTTGCACTTTCACAAGAATTGTACGAACGTATTAGAAGAATTCTTAAATATTTAACATGTTTCGAATTGTGTAACATTATTGAAAAGCAGAAAAATTTTACAAAATACTTTAAAAACAATTAGCACAACATTGATAAAATTTTCTCAAACACCAGAATGACATAAATCACAAAATTTTAAAACACGTCTAATTTATTACGAAATGCGAAACGAGATTTTGACATAAAAAAGTTCCACAAAAGGAAATTAACAATCATAAGTGATGAGTATTAGTGAAATATAATTACAAATACGTAATTAGAAATTACTCTTACATTAGTATAATTTAACTTTAGGATCTATTAAAAGTGTTATTACTAAGTGATCTAAGGCATTAATAACCGCTCGCGGCGGCGGGAGTATTTTACAAATAGACGTATTATCATAATCAAGTCGAACGTTCACGAGTTATAACACTAGAATGTAAATATTTTTGTTTTTTTTTCATATAAATATAAGTATAGACATTATACACAACACGAGTACCTAAGTTGTTAGTAGACGAGTTGTCTCGTTGGAGGTACATTTACAAAAACACCTATAAGGCAGATCCATTAAAGGAGGAGCGACCGCGTCGGATATGTACATACGTGTCGCACTAGTGACGATCATAAGGTTACTATTATTACTCGAACAAATTTGAATTGAACGTCTCAGCGATTGTGCGCTGTCTCTTTCATAAAATACAAAGGAAAGAGACGAAATTTTGAAACGAATTCGAATTTTAAAATGTTTCTGTCCGGCGACCTTGAATACGGACATTCGATAAGTCACGTTCAAAGATCATAATTTTAAAGAGTTTTAATAAGATTATTTTATTAAAGTTTTTATTTCAATATCTATGTACAAGCATGTAAATTCATTAATTATTAGGAATCATGTTTATATTAACCGACGCGGTCAACATTATATCTACGGATAAAATTTAAGAGATCACAATATTAGATATTAAGATTAATACCTTAAGAACAGACACACACTCACTCAAGTCGCTCTCATATACACATCAAAAAGAGAAAAGCCGTTAAAAGGTATGTTGTATGAGACGAAATAAATATATTATAATTACAAGTCACTTTTTTTCATGAAGTTACTTATTTCATTGTACCAATATTAGGATTAGTAGTCCTTTGTAAAATACATTGTTAAATTGACATTATCATGACAGCTTAAACGCCGTTTCATATACTATGTTTAAAATATTAGCGTTCTATTTTATAGGGTGACTATTTCTGAACAAAGTTATATTCGAAAAGCACAATTTCCCATAGAGATATTTTATATAGAGTAGGGGAACCATGTTAAAATGTGTCCATCGAAAAAAAAGAGAAAGCAAATGAGGCTACCTATATCTCTGTCTCTTTCTACTCGCGCACGCGCAGGTAGCTCTAGAGTGAGTTCATTATTTGAAAAAGAAGCGGTTCTTTAGCTGCGAATGCGTCAGTAGCGAGATAGAGAGAGATAGAGATAGGGTGTCGCGATCGTTTCTCTCTTTCTAACCTTCGGACGTTGCCGCTTACAGGTAGCCGTATGTCTTCCCTACTCTATATAGAATATCTCTATGCAATTACCTGCCTTGCGCGTTGACTTATAAGTATGCTAAAAAGAACTTTTATCACTGTCTATTGTTTTTGTGAAAAATATAATTATTCTTGTTTATCAATGATTCCTTGAACTTTTTAAAATTATAGAAGTCAATGAACTGTATTTGGAGGAAAATATTTTTTTATATTTACTCATCTATGTACTTTACTGAAATATTTTAGAAATCTATGGCTCTATATTTTTTTATTGAACCGTAATATTCCACTACATTAGAAAAAAATCTGTTTTCTTTTTCAAAGAGTCTATTACTTTAAATCTTAATTACGTAAAATCATTTAAGAACTTTTTAATTCGCACTAGCATCATATATATCGAAGAATAATAATTTTATCTGTAATGCCTACTAAATTTTATATAACATAGTTAAAATATTTAATAACGGCCTGAGTTTATAATGGATTCTAATTGAAATATTATATGTGTGACAAGTACTGCAACCGTTAATCAATAATAGATCTAATCTAACCATAGACGATGTTGTCTATTCGTTACATGAAGAATGTTAACGACTAGGCAGCTAAGAACGAACTTTTTTAAATTTCGAAAAATTTTAATTATCTACACATGCACAATAAAGTTGTAAAGTCTTTAATTAAATAGAGAAATGTCAGAAAAAGGTTTCGTGAAACGTAAAGGCATGCATAAGCTTGTATTTAGGTCATTTCCTTGATTTTTAAAGATGATTTCTTAATATTAATCGTGTAGATAATTTATGTTTAGTTTATGTTGAGTAAATTTTTTCATAATAAATTCGCCGTTCTGTTCCCTCTTATATAGGAGTGGTACAATAATGAAGTCTATTATTATTTGCTTTCACCAATGAAGGAATTATGACACGTTTTTATTGACGATTTCAACGTAAAATTCTTTTTATTTTTCCTTATGTAATTTGTGTGCACGTACATTCGTGTGGACCCATACTCAGTGGTGTACTGATTTTGTTTGGTTAAATTTGTGGTCAGGATTCTCGTATTAGAATGGATAAATAATATTTATGACAGTAATGGAAAAATATATCGACTTGAAAAAATCAACTTTTTAAAGCAGAAAAGAGCAGAAACGAAAGAAGAGAAAGAAGTCATCTCTTTTTAGTCCAGGTTATGCATATTTATAAATATTTTAGAGAAGCAAAGTTCAAAAATCAAGTATTTTGAATGAATAGATTTTTACAATCGACTACTGAAATTCCGCTGAAAAAGTATTTATTTCTGGGTTTGTATTTTAAAATGTCGATGTAATTTTATTTTAATTTTATGCCACTATTATTAAATGATTCGTAATCAATTATTCATTTAATATTGGGACGAATAAAACATTTTATTATAAAATAATGGTAATTATTAATTAATTTTTTTTAACAAATTAGTTGTTATTTTGTTATTGGAGAAAAACTTTTATTTATCAATGTTACTATTAATTATAATGGTTATTTCCAAAAAAATTATTCAATTAAAACAAAATGCACCAACCATTTAAACGGCAATGATTTTTATATTTAATCATTAAAAAAAAATTATTGAACACCGTAATATATTAAGAAGGTAAAATAGTCTTTTTAAAATGGCAACATATAATTTTTAATACTAGGGCGTATCAATTCAATAACCATAGACAAAGAGGCAAAGACACAAAAGTCGTCACAACATTCTCACAGACTCACATCAGATTAAGACCATAAATATGACACTTACACATCATATATCAACACGACAACATATATCAGTTCGATACGTTAAACATATAAGTATCTTTGTGCATATTATGAAATAGTATAGTTATTAAGAAATGTTAGCACAAATACACGCTGACGATACCGTCAGACGTCTCCACGATATCGAGATAGGAGAGCGTAAGACCAATTTACCATACAATCAAATATTTTCGATTGACTATAGAAACTAACTGATAGGAATTAATATTGTACTCACCTAAGTCAAGATTTATTGCATGTAATTAAAATCGATATCGAATAAAAAAAATGAGGTATCGATGAAAAAACACACCACTATCGTCTTATATGCTCCAAGAAAATTTGTATTAAAACTATCAATAGATTGAAAACTGCACCTGTACCTGTTATACGTGTAATGGATTGTATTCCCATGACGGCAAAGGGTGAAACCGTTGCCAGTTTACAAGTGGCCATTCCCCTCGGAACGGCCTCGTCGTCGTCACTGCAGCTCCTTGACCGCCTGCAGGATCCTCTTGACGTGCCCCACCTTCGACACACCCAAGTCGCGCAGGTCTCTCCTCGCGAGGGAGAGCAGCTCGCGTCCAGTGATGTCGTGTTTCGCGAACGCCTCCGAGTACTCGCCGAGCTGGATGGACTCCAGCCAGTTCTGCACCTCCCTCACCCCCCACGACTTGACCTGAGCCGCTTGCGACGACGTGCCCCCACCTTCGGAGACGCTTCGCCTGCCGCGTAGCCACCTGCTGCTCTTCTTCGGTACCTAGAGATCGAGGGGTAGGTCACTTAGGGTAGCGGTGTCATGAGAGGAGCGACAGAGACCGTGAAACACTTGAAAGCTTCGGTACACATGCAAGAATTACGTTAATAAGCATATTGTTAATTATGTAAACTAATATATAGGTCTCATTACGTATTTGATTCATGGATATATTCACCTGAATCGATATGTAAAGATGCGTCAGGTGTCCTAACTCTCTAATACTTGTATAACTTTATGCCATCCAATGACATCCTGCGGTACGCTTTTACGGTTTTTAACATTGGCTGGGGTAATGTGGGGGTGATGATGAAATAATACATATTGATTAATAAATGCGTATGTACCTATTTCTTGCACAATTAGTATCAAATAAATTTGCAGATTTATTTGTTAAACAACGCAATTAGGTATAATTACTGTTCAAAAATTTAAATTAACAATTAAATACAAACGTTATAACGAAAGATATGTATGTATATACCTCATCGGCGTGCATGTAAGCCATTCCATCTCGTATCTCGCACCTGGCCAGATGCGCCCGCAGGCTGCTGGCGGCGCCGGGGCCGTACGAGCCGCCGTTTTCCAGCAGCTCGTAGCTACTCTCCACCTGCATGGTTCATCGAAACGGTTTTACGCGCGGGACTCTCTCGCGTACTCGCTTCTGTCACCGCTCGCTTGATGAATAGTTCGGGAGATGGAGAAAATGAGCGACATCACTACAATGACGTATGCTAGGGTGTAGTACATAGTGGACGCAAGTGGCGGGCTCACCAGCGCGGCGAGCAGGCGGCGCAGCTGCGGCGGCGGCAGCAGGCGGCCCTCGGCGTCCTGCAGCGCGTCGGCCTGCGCCGCGCCGCGCCGCGCCGCCGCCAGCGCGCGCGCCGCGCCCGCGCTCGCCGCGCCCTCGCTCATGCACGCCAGCTTCACCTGCGCGCACCACACACGCGTCGGTTATATCAGTCTCTTGCATGTGATATCTTTCTTTTGACCCCCCTTTTGACCATGTCGGTAGCGGACCCACCGACTTTTTCGATATTTGATATTTTAACGTACATGTTTGATAAGAGTGTTGACGTCGTCGAGCAGCGCAAGAAGCAGGGCGCTCTCCGCTGGCGGCAGCGCACCGCACGCCGCTGCCTTCTGTTGCTGCTTTTCGTCCCAAGCTCTGGAAACAAATGCAAAATAAATTTGACAACACCTTTTCTTGCTGTTCGACTTTGAACATTGTTTTATTCCAAATATAATTTATCGGAAAATTGTCAGGCAAAATTGTTCCATTAAAAAACGTTTCAAATACGACCTGCAACGATTAAAAACTCGGCCTTGAAAGCATACTTGTTTACGCTAAGAGAAAAATAGGACCTATACTTGTATAAGATATTTTAAAAAGTAATTTTAAGTACCGTTAAAAAAATGCTTTGGTCAAGTTTTAACTTACATTTCTTGAAAGTAAATAAATACATATTAAATGCAGCTTTTTTTTTAATCCGTAGCCGGCTTACAGCACGAGTTGGACGAACCTGAGGCTGGTCTCCAGCGCCCGCGAGCGGCACAGCATCTGCGCACGGTTCTTGTGGATAATGCGCAAGCAGCCAGGCGGCTGCAGCCATGCCTCTCCATCCACCTGCACGGGCACACACTCTTCGCCCAGGATGTTGATCTGCACGGCACGGCACTGCGCGATGCGGTGCTTCTGCAGGTTGATGAGCCGGGACGCGGCCATTTGCGCTGAACCGAACACTGCTACCACCTATAGAAAATGTGTTATCTATGTCTTTCTGTCTATGTCAATAAGGGGTTGAGAGAGAGAGAGTGGGTTCGATTCTCGTTAATTTTATACATATATAAATAGTAACTAAAAGAGTCACCTATTGAAACATTAGCTTACTTCAAGTATTCTGTCGTCAAAAGACGGCGCAAGGAAGATGTCGTCTCCTCTGGTTCCGCCCCAAAAGTTAGTTCCGCCCATAAAAGACGGTATGTTAAGTACAACGATGCCTTGCAGCTCAGGTAAAGGAATTCTCTGTCCATCACATTCTAATTGGACACGTTGTCCGAGATGTCTGAAAGTTGTTCGCAAGCAAAATTAACGTCGCCTGTTGTAGACTTTAAAGATCATATTATAAATTGGATATCAATTAGTTACCTGTATGTCCGGTTCACCCATTCCTTGGATCCAAGAACGCCATACCACATGTAATTCCGCGCTCTTGATCTACATTTCTCTGGATGTTCTTCCCGCTTGTTATGGAAATCAAGTGTGATTTTAGCGTCAATTCCAATGCCAAAATAGTTGTTCATGACGGCTCTCTCGAAAAATCCTTCCGAAACCGTCTCGTCAGGATCCATTAGAGGGCTCACTGCAGCACACAAAGCATCAGCATTTGCCAACAGACATTGGCTTATGAATCCTTGAGTGACATGGGGCCAGGCTGGCAAGCTAACCAAAGGATTGATGATTGGTAATTTCTTGGCTCGATCGCTGGTGTCAGATTTATTCGTACCGGTAATGCTTCCACCCGCACCACTTTCCCCCCAAATTGATGACACCGATGTCGATAGTCTACTGCAAGATAAATTCAGGTAAAATGGAGCCAAATAACCATTATGTCAGTTAGGTTGTACTTTATATTTATACTTACTTATCAGTCTCTCCGGGCTTGAAGAGGCTGCCGCAAGATATTCTTCTGGTAGCAGCCGGAGAGCAGCTAAGGAACTGCCCGTATTCTGGATCAGAGCCAAGGAGCTTTGGGTTGTCTGATGAGCGTCTTTCTCTTCCATTCCCTAAATTTGGTTCCGGAGAATGGACGCTGAGAGTATCACCGCGATCGAATATGTCGCTGAGAACAGTAGCCATGCGACTGGCACAATTTTTTAAACTTTTTTTATCTTCACTGTGCGAAGGAGACGGTGGCTCGACCACAACGCTAACCTGTGGAAATGTTGGTATACTTTTTTCTATCTTTTCGTCGCTGTTTTTATCATCCTTGTAAAGAGATGTGGGTGACGATTTAATATCAATATGAGTTGACTTCGGAGAATCGTGTATATTTAAAGATTCTTCTCCGCTCGGCGATAATTCTTCCTTAGTTTTTGGCAATAGGTGTTTTAAATTCGTTTCATCGGTTATACGCTTCTTTAAACTTTTTCTTAGCTGCTTGCGAAAAGACTTCCTTGCAATATCACTTCCCTCTTCGAACTGCGCCAAACTGCAATATTTGATCTGCTCCTCTGTTTTTGGTGCATTTTCTATATAGAAGACCCTGTTTTCAAAACCAAATTTCTCCACTTCTACTTCCTTTGTTTTCTTAATTTTAGATATGTATTTCATTTTTGCTTCACCTTTTTCCATACTTGGGTTTCGACTATCCATTGGTATATCTGAAACTGTATCCGAAGTAAACAAGGTTGTATCGTCAGTGTACGTTTCATTTTCTCCATTTTTTCCCATCATAGCCAGAAGAACATCTTGACCTAGCATCGAGCTTATGTCGTCCATAATGGATTCTCCGTGTAAAGTTTCAGAGTTCATGTACGTCGTTTCTGATATTTCTGGGGAGTCTATATGTCCTATTCCACCACCTTCTTCTATCTCATCCGGTTTGGAATCCATAATCTCCGATATTAGGCTAAAATCATCGCTAATGTTGGACCCTTCGGAACTAGTGCCGTCTAACTCCAAGTCTACACTGGATAGTTTTCTTTCGGGTGTGCAGTCGCCGCTGGCAGGGATCGCTATCGCGTTAAGCTCTTGAAAATGCACGTCGTCCGTATACGGTTTGTCGATGTCTATAATAGTCAATTGGTCCGATTCATAAGTTTCTCCCTGTAATATCGAATCTCTCTTATCACTATCATCCGAGACAACTAGATTAGGTATAGTAAGACTACTGCTATTATATGTGCCACGCTCCGTGTCGGGCCTGAAGAGGTTTCTGCAGGAGCTGGTATCACAGGAGGAGAGGTTGGAGAGCGACAGTCTGTCCTGGGGCGAGGCGGAGCTGGTCTTACTGCGATCGGGCTTGTCCACCTCCAGGCTGGACGATTGCTCGGGTGGGTTTGAATTTATCAACTTAGCTATATCTTCATCTACGTCTGGAATGCTGTAGAAACGTAAAAAAATTAACAAGTCAGACTTGCTAGGTCTCTTTGTAGTGAGTTTTATCATAAATAAAAAAACAAAATAATTCGGAAACCAAATCTATAGAACACTTCGCGATACTCGTACATGAGTAGTACATGAGAAAGGTAGTAATACTAACTTGTCAGGGTGCAAGGAAGCGGCAGATACAGCAGACGCAGCGGAGGAGCGGCGGCTGTCGGCGAAGGCGCGCGGCACCGGCAGCGTAGCCGTCTCTCCCCCGCTCCCCGCACTACCCCCACTGCCTGCCACTGCACATGTCTCACACGCGCCCGGCTCCTGTTGAGGTGACAATGAGGGGGAAATTCATTATTAATATTACCCTTTTATGCATATTCTACTTTAGTGCGTAATTATTAAAATAAAGGAATGTCAAAAATTACAATAATCAAATCTTCTCATGCGTTAAATCATAATCATCAATAGGTCAACACATCATTCAGCGAACAGGGCTTGAATTATAAGTTAATAAATAGTTATCTTATTTCCACGGTGGGCGAGTATGGGTGGTGTTGGTAATCATACCGGTGGATACAGAATGGAGAGCGTGCGGACGAGCGAGCGCAGTGCGCGGCGCACGCTATCCGCGCGGCCGGCTAGCGCGCAGCCCCTCACCGCCCAATTTAGCTGCTCCTGGACGACGGTAAAAATACCACATACGCTTGATACCCATGATGGTCATACTTTAGTATAATTTGAACACGTGAATAAAGACATTGTGGGCATGAGTCACTTTCAAAATGACTTTTCTCGCCTTTTTTTGCAATACATTGTTTTCGATTTGAAAAATACGAGTTGCCGAATATGAATATCCTCCGGTATTTTTTCACCTTTTCATGACGAGTTTGAGTGAGAGACGACTGAGCTCTTGTAACGCAAACAAACTAGTATCGAATAACGTATGTAACTAGAATTTCTAGAAATGTATATAAATGCAGAAGGGCTAATTAGATATCAGGTATATAAATACATGAGTCGGGATATAGTTCAGTTACTTAGAATTCTGCTGCATATTCGGACCCTCTGACATTCAAATCCAGCATACACGTACTCAACTTCGTAAAGTTTATGGCATAGTGAAAAGTGTAGTAGAACTATAAAAGGGTCGATGATAGTGATGAAACATGAGTTAAAATTATGTCAAATTTTTAACCTTCAATAATAAACGTAACCCGCCCATATTTACACTTGACACAATTGTTCCATGGTGGGAATAAAGTTCGAATTATTTAAGTGGGATTTCACAAAACTATTTCTTACGTAAATTCTCTAATATATATATGTATGTATACTAAATACTTAGAGACTGGAGACCGACACTTTATTTAATTTAAAAACGTTAAAGTGACCGACGAAAAAGCGAGTTAATTGGGAATATATTTTTTATACCGACTTAACATAATAAGCTTAAGCGTTGCAATATGTTTAACCTATTTAGTAAAATTTTTACATGATTTTTAGACATCTAATTTTCCACCTTGATCCCCTTTTCTACCACGTAGAGGATTTCTAATTAGATTCCAGGCCGGCCAGCTATCTGCACGATGAATGTGGAGATCTGTCTTATGTTTAAATGTCACCATGTCGTAGACGATCCTACTGCGATCTTTATTTATGTTATAGTACATTTCGTCACTTAAACATACCACATTCTATTACATAAAAGCAAAGAAAAACCGCAATTTAATATTACGTTGTACGTACAAAATATCCTTTGCTATAATGTTGATCGAAAACATTGCGAAGAATCTTTCTACTCCAGAACGTTCTCGAAGATTCGTGAGGTAGCGCTGATTTCTATATTGGAAAGCTTTATTAATTGCATAGGCTGACACATAATATGCAAACGGGTCATCTGTTTAATAATTTATGTACTGGTTAAAACTGTCAATACCACTTATTTCAATTAATAAGGGAGGCGTCCATTATTTACGTGACGTGGTTTTAGAGTTTTTGATCCACCTTCCCTTCTGGTGAGATTTTGCGAGATTTTGTTGAACCCCCCCACCCCTACAATCTCACATGAGATTTTTTTTAATGCATGTATCACGTAAATGTACCGGATTTACTCTAAAAAGAAAAAAAATTATTTGCTTGTGTAAATAGACGAACTAAAGCGAAAAGTAAACTATAAAATACTTAAATAGTTACGTAAGATTAAATACTACCTTTTTAGAATTTTACTCTGATTCTTGCCAAAAGAATTACGTGATATTTGCCGGGACCACCCCTCTCCCCAAAGTAGAATTAGATGAGATTCGACTTGAACTCCTCCCCCCTTACGTGCCTCACGTAATTAATGGACGTCTCCTAACATAACATAGAAACAACACTAAAAGTAGCATGAAAACAGAAAAGAACATAAAACTCAACGCATGTGTCACAGATTTTTTTAAAAATATTTCTTTTAATTTCAGATTCTATTGCTTAGTACTTAACGCCGTTGGTTACATCTTCATCACCAGAGGCGTTACCAACACGTTGCCAGCGCTAAAGAACTCTGTTGTCACCTTTTTGGAGGACCACATCGCACATAATGGATGGCGCCCAAAATATGTCACCCAAATGTAATGTCACATAAATACAAAAACACAATCCGGGCCAAAGCGACTACGAGAATTACTACAATATATCATAATATTTATGTCGCATGTAATCATGACGCGGTCGAAAAAGTTTCAAGTGGGCACAACGTGACATATCACTTTCGTTGTAAAATTTGGACAATACGGCGTGATGCGGCAGAAAATATTTGGCGCATAATATCCGCATATAATTTACTGATGTACATGTTGCGGTATATACTCATTAAGATAGAGAATCCATGACTCCCTCGTTGGTCGAGTTGCAAGTGCGATTGCTGATCGGGAGGTCCTGGGTTCAAATACCGGTTCGGGTACTGTCAGGTTACTCTAACTAAGATTTTCTAGTAGAAATTTCTTGTAGTGGCTTGGAGTCTGAATCTGTGCCTGATGCATGGCAATAGACTCACCATCTTTTCCGTTGTGGGACGTAAACGTAACGGGTAAAACGAGGAAGTATACTACACTCCCCTTCCTAACCCTTCGGGGATTATAGGCGTGATGTTACGTTTGGGAAATCCATTGGATGTTATGATCCGCAGTTTTAGGTAGTAAGGCCGTCAAAAGGTCTTCTATCTTTTACACTGACCCTAAATATAACTTGCATTAGCTTAGATAAGGGTAAGGATATAGATTAAAAGGTTCATATTTCTAAGGCGCTGGCACATGGGAAATGATTTGTTAGGTACGATAAGGGACATGAACCGTTTCTTGGGCTTGGCTGATAGCGATTAATGGATTCGTGATGGTTCGTGATAAATTAAGGTCCCTAGCGAATGAAACGTGTGTCGGTAGTGCTTCGTATAAAAGCGTAGAATATCGCAAAATGATTTCGAATTATGATATTCAAAATTATTATCTGCCGTAAAAAGTATGGACAATATTCTCCTCTCTTTTTCAGTTCAATATGTAAGAAGGACATTACATATCATCATCATCATCAGCCCACTCCCGTCCACTGCTGGACATAGGCCTCTCCAAACTCTCTCTCCTCTTCATTACACATACACACAGACTATCGTATAGTGTAATGTCCACTTTAGTGAACCAATAAAACAAATAAATTCATTAAATATAAAGATGTGATGATCGGACACTTTTTGGGAATGCTTCATCTCGGCAGCGGGTTTTATGGGTAGTTTTATGCTTACCAAAAATAAAAATGAAAAAATCTCTTCATTGGTATAATAAAGTAGGAACGAGGAAACAATCTGTGAAAGATATAATTTTTTGAATGTGATAGCTGTGTGTTACATACAAGGTATGGACGGCAAAACAATGTTTTGTTGAAACATTTGTCAGGAAGAAATTAATTTGGGCGAATGGAGAACATATTATTAGATAATCACGCAACATTTCCAAAAATCTATCGTTTTGAAGGCTTTATCGCGTAAGAACAAAGTATTTATTGTTAATATTAATTTTTGGGTAATGTTTTATGAACATGTATCTGTGCATAAGGTTTTATATCCAATTTATATAAAAAAAACATTATAGCACAATAATTATTTGATGATATTGAAATCAAAGATAAGTGCTAGCGTAAAATGAGAATACTAAAATAAGATAGAAGTACTTGAAGTGTAAGCAATGTAAATATTTTAACGGCTTCGGAGCTTAACCAAAAAGAAAATCGCTTTACGCTTTAAGGAAACATCCGCGAAGTTGGAAAACAACATTTTTAATGGCCCTTTTAGTCCGTTTTATTTTTGGTTAAGATATTTTTGCACTCTCGTGTAATATACTCGTATTTGCTCTGGATTTTAATATTCTAATTTGCTTTTCTTTACAAACGTGTACGTATGCACTGGTTAGACTGTTTTTATATCATCATCATCATCATCATCATCAGCCTGCTCCCGTCCACTGCTGGACATAGGCCTCTCCAATGGCACGCCACT
>DWJK01000186.1:0-26284 GCA_018248815.1 Croniades pieria auraria
CCGCTCTACCGATTTTGTGCAAACTTCACATAAACCATCTACTAAATAGTCCGAACAAAGCCTAAACATTTGGTTTGTATAGATGAGTCCGTTCTTGAGTTATAAAATTACAACGAAAAGTGGCATTGATTTTTATACACATAGAAGAAGAAGATTTATCATCGCAATACGTCGAGGTAATGCTCCAAAAAACGTACGATACAACTAATAAATTCGTATTAATATATCGATTAAGTTGCCTTATATTTCCATTATCGTACCTGATCATTTCACGTCTTGGACTTTTCTTTTTACCAGGGTCACCGCGAAAATGTCGAATAAGCGTCAAAAATTCATGTTCGGTCATTTTTTCGCACATTATTTCCTTCAGTGCTTGTCTGTGGATAATAATTTATTTTAACAATATTCTTTCCTCCACTTATTCTTCTTTAACAAAACTTGTCGCTGTTTTCAATAATCATAGGCTCGATTCGGACTACAAGGTCACTTGATCACTAGCAACCCCGAGATGTAGCACGTTTCCCTACAAAGTGCCTATCCAACCTTGCCTTAAAAAATTTTGCTAGAATCGGGAACAATAGATCTCGGCAGAGAGTTCCACTATTTGGTAGTCTGCAGAAGAAACGGGTTATCGAAACTTCGTCTTACTCAAAGAAGTTTTTACAAGATATTGATGGAGCCTGCAATACATTTAGTCGTCTGATGATACAATAATGCTGCGAGAATTTAGTTACACTTACTTAAAACATAAAACAGACATAAGTTCCTTTTTATGAGGCACGACCGCTCCCATGTATTTAGCCACGAAATTTTTGTACCCATTCTCTTGAGATACTAGAGTTCGGCGGATCTTGTCCATTATGAGCGCAATATTGGCCATTGGATACTGCAAAAATTAGTTATGATTCAGAAATTTAATTGACTGTCTCGTTGGTGGAGTGGTTACAAGCGCGACTGCCGAACGGGAGGTCCTGGGTTCAAATCCCGAGTCGGGTACTACGGGAATTTTCTCATTTAGAATTTCTTATAGTGAATCGGAATCTGGATCAGTGCTCGGTGTATGACAATAGGCTCACCACCTATTCCATAGGACTTAAACGTAACTGGTGAAACATGGGAGTGTACTACACTCCTCTGCCTACCCCTTCGAGGATTACAGGCGTGATGTTACGTTTTTTTTTTCGTTTGAATCGCTAAGAAAAATAATATCTACCTCTTTCATCTCAATTATAAACCTTTGATAGGAATACACAGGAATACCTAGAACTTTTGAAATGGTAACCTTATACTTCGAATCTCGGTTCATTATTCTTTTAACTCACATCGTTCGCATGGATTTCCAAATAGCGCAAAGCATACTCATCGGCAGCGATCAGTCGAAAACGGTGTTTGTTGATGACCAGCTCGTTCCCGACCCACATGTCTTTGTCGGTATAAGCTGAAGGTTCGTTTGGCACAAAGAAGTTCACATCTGGCAGATACATTTTGTCACGACGGAAGAATTTGCCACCCTGAAAATATGCATGCGTTAAAATCGGTTTCGCTTCACTGCATTAGAAAAATTTACACGTTACCTTAAATCCAGAGTTGCGTTCGCTCAGCTCAAAAATTCCAATAGTGTCGTCACACAAAAAGTATTTGACGATGAAATATCGACGACTGTCTTCGGGATTGTCGTTTATGAGACGAGCAGCAAAACGAAGAATATGAGAATCGAATCCAATCCTGGAAATTGTTTCAATTATTAATATTGAATATTATTCCGAAAAAAAGGTCCTAAAACAAAAAAAGACACAAAATATCCCACCTGTCTTTATTTAGAAATTTAAGAAAATCTCGATGAGGAGCTTTGGGCTCCACGGTACGACAGTTTTCTGCGGAATCATCGTATGAACCATAGCCATTCCACGGAGGTAGCTGACGATCAGCCAAGCTTGCACTAATACATTCTGTGCCTTCATCTTTCGGTAAGGGTAAAGGTGTGAACGCGTCTAAACAAAACCACTTATTAATAAGTTAAACCAATAAAATTATTGAAAGGCAAAAAATTTTAAATATCGTAACATTAATAACGTAACATCACGCCTGTTAGCTCCGAAGAGGTAGATAAAAGAGTGTGGTACTCCGATCTTTTATTAGTCTCATTTAGGTCCCACTATGGAATAAGCGGTGAGCCTATTGCCGTACTCCGGGCACAAATCCGGACTCTAGAGCCATTACTAGGAATTTGAAGTAGAAAAATCCAACAGTTGCCGAGCTATATATCAATTAATAGTCGCATGTGCTATCCCTTGACTAACGAAACAGTCGTTTTTCGATATTATATAGAAAAATATGTATTCTTTAAATATATTTGTTCAGATTAAACAACAGGTTTGAAATAAAGAATAATTTTAAATTTGATAATAAAGCTACTTTATTTGACATACATATATGGTAAGAAAAACAAATATAACATATAATACTGAATTTACTAAAAGATTTCCCTTTCAATAACCTATTTAGAATCATACTATCTGCAGGTACATAAAAAAATGTTACTAATACAATTTAGTACTACCTTAATGGCAGTACTTACCGAATCCATAAATAACACGGTAGTATTCCTTGGTGAAAACGTCACAATCAGTCAAAACAACTTTGCGTCCATACACATTGACAACAGCTCCAATGGTCAAATCGGCAGGGCTATACGAAGCGACCTTGGGTCCACCGGTCATTTCTACAAGTGATGGAATTTTCTGAAAAATATAAACTATTTTGGTCAAATATTCTCGTCGAAATCGTTATCTAATGTTGCAAAAAATTTTCGTTAACAGTACTACGTTTGGTTACCATAAGAGAAATAATGAAATAGTTACCCTGGGAAGTCTCATTCTCTTCAAAAACATAGGTCCAGCCTCCATACCAGAGTTCGGTGGAAGCACTTCTTTTATTTCCATTGTGTCGTCCGCTAAAAAGTAGTGAATTTCAAGATGATGCAGTGTACCGAATTGTGAATCACGATCGTCCCAATAGCCATAAAATCTAAAAAAAGTTAACGTATATGGATGTACATATGATTGAAAAAGCTTTAACATTTATAAACCGATGAAGACCAAAAATTCACAAATCTTGACCATATAAGTCGAGTACTATCTGTAAGGGACTCAAAAAATGTCGTAAGCCGACCCAATCCGTAAAGGTTCTGACTTGACTGTTGATCTTTTAAAATTAGACACACAAAACGTTTACCTTAAAACCTGTCTGTCAAAATCCAAAAACTGTCTAAAAGGCCTGTGTTTAGGTTCCCCGCCTTCATCTGGAGTTCTCTGAAATAATGAATTGCATTAATATGTAACAGAAACTTTTAGCTTAACGACATATCATGGATTAAAGCAAAAAGAACGTGTTGTTATTTGGTAAGTCTTAAAAATGTATACACAGAATATTTAAAAAAACTTAGGGGAATATGAATTATGGTCCATTTGGTACGATTAGAAGTAGGTATTTTGTAAGCATTTGACTAGGAGCAACTTCATAAAGAATATACATTTTGCGTCGTCGCTAACTCTGCAATGAATCTGATGATCTCATTGGGTAAGAGTACTAAAAACATTGAGTGATAGTAAGTAACGTTCACATCAAAATGTTTCTGGTAGAAATTACTATTTTTTAAATAGAAATCGAAAGATCTAACTTCAGGAATAACATCGCCACGTATTCCTTAAGTGACTTTAATATAATATGAATGGTGTTTCAAAAACTTTGATGTACCAAACTGTCTACTTTTGTCTCTGATAAAGAGAAAATTACGAGGCCATTTAAACGTAACAGCACTTTCAGCATTACTATCACTTCTAATAATCTTATCATCATTGCCAAATTATGGCTTACTCACCTCGATAGCATCCGGCCAGGGTATTGGATCAGGAACATTGATACCGAGACGATTCAAAAACACTCTCGTAAAATTATCGCAATTAACAATCTATAAGAACAAACAAAAATATTGTTAGGTTTCTTGAACTTTTGTAGATAAATAAACTTAGAAGTGTCAAACGCAACATACCTTAAACACTTTCCCGAAGAATGTTACCTCGCGTCCAATGTTCAAGTCCAACACATCGAAATACATATCGTAGCTAAATGGCAAACGGATTCTCTGACGGCGGATCATCGTACCTGGCAATCATAATTTTAATTAACATATAATAAAACTATATACATATAACAAAACTGTAACTGTAACTGATCAGTTACAGTACAGTTACGCGTACGAATACGCGGGCACAGCTAGTATTTCATAATAATTGTACAAAAACGTGAAGCATTTTTGCGTTACAAGTTGCATTGTTTAAAATAGTTTTTTTATTAATAGTTTTTCTATTAATAGTTTCTATTAATAGTTCATACTATTACTCAACATCAGCATGAACTATTTTATCATTCCATTGCTTAACACTCATGACCGCCTCGTTGGTCGAATGGTTGCAAAAGCGACTGCCGATCGAGAGGTGCTGGGTTCAATTCCCGGGTCGGGTACTAATGGATTTTTCTAATTTAGAATTTCTAGTAGTGACTCGGATTCTGGCTGTGTGCCCGGCGTATACCAATAGACACACCACCTATTCCATGGGACGTAAACGTAACTGGTGAAACGTGGAGGTGTACTACACTTCTCTGCCTATCCCTTCAGGGATTACAGGCGCGATACTACTTTTTGTTTCATTGTTAAACACGAGATTCCTCTCAGAATGACAAGGCTTACGATCTGCCATACTAGCTAAGAGACTATTGGCAGATTCCAAACATTTAGAGAGCTTAATGTTTAGTTAACAATTCTTCAAATCTAACTAATCATCACCATCATCATCATCATCATGAACGGTAAAACAATGATGATGTTACAAAAGTCTGTAAAAAGGCAATCGAATTAAAAAAAAAAACCAACGGATAATGTTAACTTGCCTTGTGACAATCCACTGTTTTCGGTTCTTGGCTCCACAACTTTGATGGTACCGTCTTCAAGAAAGAAAAATATATCTACCTTACGTAATACATGGGATCCTGAACGCATCTCGTGAAGTGATTGTTGGAAGAAAGCTTTGAAGCGTAATATCTAAAGAGAAAAAATATATATTAGCATTTTCATGTATATATTTAAATAACTCTAATTAAATAACTTATTTAAATATAACTAATATATGTACATAATATCTTAGGGTATCTCCATACAATGCAATCTGATCCCAAAGTAAGCATCAAGACCGCTTGTATTATTGTCATCAGACGGTTGATAAACTACGTATTTACATTAAAATTACACTATATAATTATTTTTCACACCCAGACTCAAAACAAATACTTTTGCTCATCACTCAAACATTTGTCTTGGGAGGGAATCAAACCCTCGACCCCCTTAACTCTCGTTTAACAGTCAGGTTCACTAACCACTTGATCAACGGGCCAGTCAATTCATAACGTTCGCTAACTTTTCTACATATATTTAAGATATGTTTATTTTTTATATTATTCATTCATACATTTTTATCGTACATAATCCAGGAGGGCAGCTCCGGCGCTTGCTTGCGACAGTACAAAGATGGCACACGGTCAATTCCCTCAGCTTTATCGACTAACATGTTTACTTTGTCAATGGAGGTGAAAATTGGTCTAACACCGAAACTCTTTTTTCCTATCTGAAAAATAATGAATATGTATTATTTAGTTACAAAATATCCAAATCATGCTGCTCTGAAGTAACTAATGTTTTTGATCATTTCTTTACGATCCTTTGCTGCTTTTCATCAAAGGATTTTGATCTCTCTTGCAGATCAAAAGTGGTTTAAGGACTCATATTTACTCGTCTATACGAGTACATGTCACATCCGTTCACTTAGATAGGTTTCTACAAGTACAAAATTTTCAGGAGCATTTCCATGCTTCAGAGAACACTTTAAGCAGCAGTCTTTATTGTCGTCGCTTGTTAACAATCATTTTTATGGAGATCTTAAAAAGGCAGTTATCAAACATCCGATGGATGGATGGATTATATCGATTACGGGCCCCAAAGACTTCCTTTCTACCTACAAATATCCGATGCACAAGTTGGCCACTAACCCATGTTTCGGCCAATACTTTATAGAGCACGGTTGTGAAATTTGCTCCAGCTCGCCCAAGGTTGGTGTCAATTCTTTTTGTAAAGCTATGTACATATAGAAATATAAAATATGTGTAGTGAATAATATCATTAATAAATTAATGAACACATACCATAGGATTAGACCCGTATCCGGGCAAAAGAGGTAATCTCGGATTTCGAACCGACATTATATAATATATTTATCTAATACTAAATTGATACAAATATACTTTTACAAATAAGATAACTATAAAGTATTAGCAAAAAAATTTTTAAAATGATGCACTACGTGCGGACGTAAACTTCGTCTGTACAAAAATCCAAAACAAGACAATAGACAGTAAATACGTATCCATAGCAACGGTTCTTTTAGTATGCAAAAAATAATTAATGCGTTTTATTTTAGTCAAAGCGACGGATATCTCCGTCCGAAAGCGTTAGCTTCATAGTTAGTAGGAGATAATAGGATCCACGCATGCTCTACCCTCCATTATTTGGTGCATTATATTGAATCACAGATAAGACTAATATCTATAAGATACAATATAAATACGCCTAACAGTAGTGCAGGCACTCTAAGATCCTTAAAAAATAAATATTGACTAACGCTATACCACAAAAGGCACTAAACATTCTAAGACATAAAAATAAATTTCTCTCTTATTAGATATATGATCAAAAAAAAATATATCTAATGACTGAAAATTTTAATGAACCAAGACTTCATTGGTAATTACAAGCTGAACAGACATCGATTCAAGTCAGGACTTGATCCCATGCAGCCGATTTTACTATTTCAAACAAACAACTGCTATCCATATAATTTGTGGATGCATTGCACTTAATCAATAATGAAACTAGTCAGAAAGTGGCCAATTAATTGCACCTTATAATCAATTAATCGTAATCGTAATTAATCGTAGCCAATTAATCGCAACATTATAGCTGTCTTGCCCAATCCTATTACGCTTTTCTCGCCAGCCATGGGTCTTTGTAGTCATTTAGAATTATAGGAGTTCTAGAAGCTATCTGTAAATTTTTAGTCCAAAGAGAAAAACCAAAGACAAAGTAACGTAATATTAAAACAATTTTGAATAGTCATTTTATGTTCCCTGTATATGTCAAATGTGTCGACTTCGTTTGACATGTTTAATGTCTGGTCTTCTGGTCTGATAGTTTATTTGTTTTATTAAATTCTAAGAAGTAGTGGCGAACTTCACGTTGTCTGTAATTCCAGAATTTCTTGGAAAAAAAAATGATAGATGTAAAAACAAAGATTAACTCCTTTTTTATATTCAATTCGAATTACGGACCCAAAGAGGGAGAGGTAAGAAAACAATCTCTATTTTTTTAATAACTTTCTATACCAATGTAAATAATTAGTGCATACATAGTGTTGTAATTTTATACTGTTATAATAAACTAAGTAATGAAAGCAAAGTTAAAGATCGTAAATTGATATAAACGCGAAACTTCTTCATTTTGTATTTAGGAGGTAGTTACGATGAGCATAGAATAATATGCTGATATTATAGTCGATTATAATGTATATTGCATATTATTAATCTCTTTCAACGCTTTTATTACTTGTGATTTATTTAGCTTCCCCCTACCTCATGGGATGTTTAGCATAACTGGTAAAAAGTGTGAATACTAGACACCGCTGTCTGCTACTTGAGAGAAATACGGGCGTAATGGTATATTACATCTGATTTATTTTAGGAATTGAAGAGAATCCTGTTCTTCTATCCTGATGAGATCAGTATAGATGCTCGTAAAATGCAAGTCGGATTGTGTGAAGCCGTCGTAAAATTCATGACGTAAGTCTTACTTACATTTTAAATGACAATGTAAAACACATAATAAGCTAGATACAAAACTCCTAGGACTGGATGCGTTGGCTTCAATAATGGAAGGCGTATGTCCAGCAGTGGACTTATAAATGCTAATGGATGGCATAACATTTAATCTCCTGATCATTTGTTAATCAACCTTTGATATCTTTTGTTATCCAACATACAGTACATCCTCAGAACCATCTTTCATTTTTCAGCACGTTCTCATCAGAGCCATGTGAAGCTTTACAAACTCAAACCAAGAGGTACATATTTTATCAACCAGAGAAACATTACTGGATGGTGCTGGTGAGATATTTAAAGCACATAATTATTTGAAACCAAAAATTCTTTTCTAACATGCTTTCTAGAAAATCTGTTAATATTGTTTCTGCTTATAGAAAACTTTGTAAATTGATTTATTGAAAGAAAATTAATTAAGTACATATACTCTTACAACAAAATTGTATTCATTCATTTCAGGTTGTAAGAATGCCATATGCAGCTAAAGCTTTGACTGGAGGAGAGAAATGGGACATGGTCAGTAGTGTATATGAACACTATATAACTAACGTAAACCCTCTCCACTCATATTATCACAACATTATTCTAGAAAGTACTAGATTAAATTTAAAGAAGCCTTTTGTGATTTTCAATCATACTATGAATAAATATTAATTTTGTTTTACCTACGTTCAGTCCAATTGAGGTTTTGGTAGAAAATTATACTACTGTATTTAGTAGCAATAACATTATTTAGTTTCAATTTTAGTAAAGAGTCTTGCTGTTATATTTAAAACTTCATCACTGTACAAAAATAAGCTGTTGTTTATATAAAAAAAGTAACATCACACTGTTAATCCCCGAAGTGGTAGGTAGAGGAGTCTAGAACACTCCTATGATTCACCAGTTATGTTTAGGCCCCATGAAATAGATGGTGAGCCTATTGCCCTACACCAGGCACAGAGCCAGACTCTGAGCCACTGCTATAAATTCTAAATTAGAAAAATCTAATAGCACCTGACCCTGGATTTGAACCAGGACCTCGCGATTCGGAGTCACACTTGCAACTATTAGACCAATGAGGCAGTTGCATTACAATTAACTTTAATACATATATAATATATACATGCATATATAGCAGAGCAGAAGATCGAGCTCAATGCTGTGCCATTGGAGAGGCCTATGTCCAGCTGTGGACGGGAGCAGGCTGATGATTGATGATGACATATATAATTTGTAGGAAAAGCTATTAAGAATATCTAATTCAAAAAATCTTCATACCTTTACTTGCTATCCAATATTCCCAAAGTATAAACTAGAAACACTACCCTTCTACAATAGTAATAATTTTTTATTTCAGGTTGAGCCATCTATAATGTATGATTTATTGGAATCATCATACAAAATGTTTAAAATGTTCATAGGCCACTTTAAAGATATACCACCAGAGGAGATATATGCTAAGTGTGAACATTTCTTTGCACCAGTAAGTTTTTCTATTTCATGTTCTTCTTCTTCTCGTGCATTACATTCTTGGTAGAGTGGTTGTGGTTGTATTTTCGGTCAGTGGCTCGCTTTACAAGTATCCACCATTCATCACATGTTGTCTTTTTTGAGCAATTGTGGAGAGGCGCGCCCATGGCTGATTTTATCTGGTCCTTCCCCCTCCTATTTCATGTAGGTTTGTGATAATTCATGTACATTTTTCTTTATGTCCATTATATGCACTGCTAATGATGAATTTCTCCTGTATTTATGCTAGGCCTGAAGCATATTGATGTTGATGTTTGGTGGTCATATTGGTCAAGAGTTTAGTATTCTGTAGAATATTTTAAACCACCATGTGTTTGGGGCTACCCCAAGTTACATTTTTGGGGCCTACCCTAAACACGTAATTTTTCAATTAGCAAAAACAACAGCAACTGACTGCTTGGTATGACCACTGAAGCATGGAAATCATTATAAATCTGGTCATCATAGAAACTGATCTCCTCACAAATTGAGAGAGTACACAACTCTTTTTTTTCATACTAGTAAAGAATTCTAGTATAACCCTGTATAACCATTTCAAACAGATCCATTTTCTGTTTCAGTACATATCATCGAGGAGTGTCTCATGTGACATAACAAATGTCATACCAGGTATCAATTACTTACCACTGGAAAAGAATTCTTTTTTCAAAGTGATGTGTTTTATAGATCTGCTCGAAATCAACTATCCTGATTTCAAATGTGTTTCTTTTGTCTACAATGAACAACTTATATGGTATGCACACCTTAGTTACTGTGATTGCTATTAAAAAATGTTGATAGTGATACAGATTTTTTTTTTAAATTGATGGCATAATGACATTCAATTCATAGAAATATCAATAGTAAAAGAACCCATGAATTGTCCACTTTTTATTTAGTGTTTATTAAATATTTTATGTTTCCTTTTGATTGATTTTATAGTCCGAATGATAACGTGTTTGGAATATTATTGTCACCTTTACACTTATATGTACAAAATTATGATTTTGTTCATTACAGGAATAGTCTTTCAAAAAATGACATGCTTACATTATATCAATATTTGGTTCAAACACTGCTACCAAAACAAGTAGAGAAGGAGATTCAGGGTGGAGTGGTGACAGCTGCTCAAAGACATGGCCGGTTTATAAGTCCTCCTGAGGGCATAAGAACTGATGAAGACCTACAAAAACTTGTCAAAGTGTACCTTATGCGTGAAGATGACACAGAAACCAAACAGTATTATCTTGTTGTATACAGAACATTGAGTGCAACTGTTAGCTTCGCTGTTGATGGTCAGTATTAATGTAATAAATACAAAATTATACTTTCTATCATTATTGAATAACTAATTTGACTGTTTACTAGTACATCAACCAATTGTTTATCCATGATGAAATAGTTCACAGAGAAAGATCCACTTTTCAAAATTTTTCTTATTTTTTTATGAATAGGTGAGTCTTGGTCTCCCTCAGCACCTATGTTTATCAACATTCGTATTGTATATCCAGTTCGTCATTCTTTCATTGGAAATTCTCTCAAAATGTCCGAACCATCAGAGCATGCATAAAGAATATAGCATGAATAAAGCTCAGAATAGTCTATAACTTGATTATTATTGACTTTACACTAACAATTATCAACAGTGACTATGTTGGTCTGCCACTGAAAATTCCTAACCTTTGGCAAGTGAGCATTTGAATAAAATTTATAAAAGTATGCTTGTATACAGATTTAAATTTTTTTTTTACAGTAAACACAAGCTTGAATATAGATATATTCAGATCACTGGATGCACTTGTTGGCCCACAACTCTCAAGCATTGCATCTTCAATAAGCGAGCAATGCACACTCCATGCACTTCAAAATGCGCAACTTGCTAACTCCTCTGATCATAAGTTTTTATACTTCAATAGATTGAATTTAGCATTTAAAAGCTCTGTAAGTAATGCATACTAACAATTATTGTGAATGATTATTATGATCTGTGACAAGATATATTCAGTGGATTCAATGGATTTTCCAGGCACTACCGACATCTTTAACACCATCTACTGCTATAAAACCCGAAGTGTTAAGTATAATAGCCGGAATACATTCAGATAGAAAGAGGTATTAATTAATATCTACCCTCAACAAGATCTTGTTCATTAAGGTGTTACTTCTCCCAACTGTATATTTGTGTTTCAGTCTTGGGAATTATGGCGAAATCATTATAAAAACGCCAGACGAGTACTGGATTACGGGGAAATCATCAAACGAGAGGGAATTCTATGTTGTAATTCAGATTAAAAATGCAAATTTGAAGGAAATTGCAGGTAATATTACCACTTGCTTAAAAAATGCACTGTATTTTTACTGCGCCAATCTTCATGCCAGTATTTGCGTCAAAATAAAATTTGAATATAAAGGTTATTTTCTATTTTCAGATGAAGTAAGACGAATATGTGAAACACAAATGAAGGGAATATTCTTTTACCCAATGTAGTAGAACAAAACTCATGTAATGGTAATACCACTATGTATAAATTTATCAAGTGTTAATAAATTATGTCAGATATCATAAAGCCAACTTATTTATGACATTTTGATCATTTCCACCAGTTGATAACAAACAACTTGAAATAAGCACACATTTCACAAAAACCAGATCCGTCTCTCATATTAAAGTTAAAATAAAACATCATGAAAATTTAAAACATTTATTATTATATTTTGGCTTTAATACATTAACAATAACTGTTTACTAGTCGTCACTTTTCTTTTTACTTTCCTTATTCATAATTTTGTTGTAAATTATAACAATTAACTGTCTATTTTCATATGCCCAAGAGAACATAACACACATCAAACATAATATACCTATAGATATATGAGTAACTAATGAACTGTGAGAAAATTTATTTTCTGAAAACTTACACATGCAACCAGCAACGAACAATGTCAATAAGAAAAACTTTCCAACGTACAGCCCATTTAAAGGTTTATAATCTGTATCTTTGTATTTATTACTTATAAAATGTATACTGTGCATTATTCTAGCAAACATATTTATGCAATTCGATATAATAAAACCGACTGGTCCGAGTAAATATGTAAGAAAATAAGACAATAATAGGAAACTGATTGAAAAGAATACCATCAAATAATTATAACTGTTCAACTGAGCACTTGTCATTGTAGCAAAAGTGTAACATTCCGTAATGCCATTAATGGCCAGTAACACAATAGCCAAGCAGTGACTGCGTAGCAACTGCACTGGCAAACTACTCGCCACAAATGTTTCACCTCCATACAATTTCAGCAATGTATATGAATAGCTCTGACCAAACACTAGCACAATTAACCCAATTGAACTGACAGTTTTACATACTTGCGACAACACTGTACAGGACTCTTTGATTTTGTGCTGGTCCTGTCTGTGAAGAGGCAACTCTCTACTTACCATCTGTGTAAAGTAAAAGTAACTGCTATCTTCAATGGGCCTAAATACAAATCTGGCTGCCAGGCTTCCCAAATTATTGACAACATCATAAGTAGCCTGTTCTTTGAATGTCATCACAGGACTTATTGACATAACATATTTTTCTCCTTCTGTCAGCAGTTGCTTTACAACACCTTGCTTCATAAAACTAACAGTTAAAGTGCTCAACTTTTTATTGAATGTTGAATTAACCGATCCTAAATACTTAGGGAAGAAGTCTGTAAGCGAAGTAAAATTAAAATCATCCATATTGGTATACAATTTTTCCAATATGACATCTGGAATAAACCTGCTTTTGAGTGCCCCTTTCACATATAAAGGTTTATTTCTGATGTACCAATAAAAGAATATATAATAAGCCACAACTATAGTCCCGATACTGGCAACTTGTGCTATTGAGAATGCTAAAAGTGCAAATGACTGGTCATAGGCAATAATGGAAACAAACAGTAAAGATCTTACAAAAATGTGTAACGAATCTAGGGCTACTTTAAGTTTTACAAAACAGAATAGTTGTGCAACAAGAGCCAAATTGGCAGAGCAGAGCTCCAAAACACAAGAGAATGCAACACTCCAGCAACCTAATTCATACTGGAATGCATGTTCTGGATGACCCAGTGGTAATACATGTAACCAAATGTACACAAATATTAATGATAACATACAGCTTATAGGTACTGACAGCCACATTTGGTTAATGAGTTGACTCCAGTTCAACTCATCTTTTTGCCCCAAACAAGCTCGGTGAAAAGGTTCCCGGCTCAGAAATAAGATTGTACTTTCTAACAGCAGCAACCGTACATTCATAATACCAATAACTTCATGTCCCACATTTCGTATAACCCACGCGTTTATAATAAAGGTAATACATCGAAATAATATTTGAAGGATGATGTTAAATGACGCGTTTTCAAGGCTACTCATTAATAGATTACGACTCATGATGACTAATACAATCTATACAATTACAGTGTTTCCTTCCGATGTAACAACAGGTTGTACACTCCTTTTCACCACATAGATCTTTTTATTGGACATACAAATAACGAACCAGTGATCGTCATAAGTTATGGAAATTTTCTTGAACTGTTCATTTGGACCGAAGGCTACGGGATCAACACTGTGAAGAGAATTATATTTTCGATTAATATGAATACGGCCGTGAAAATTATTACAAACGCATAACACACACATATACCTATTAGATAAGCTGATGAGACCAGTGATGATTGTAGCAACACGCTCGTCGTTTTCTAGCTCCCCACCAGATTCGAAGACAGCACCGTCTTCTGCTAGAATCAAGTATCCTATCTGGTCTGGAATTTTTTCCATTATAGCTGCAATTTAGAGGAACGAAACAATCACTGAGTCATATAAAGAAATTATTTTTATTTATCATCGTCTTACCTTTGACGTCCCCACCATGTAAATGTCAATGTCAGAGTTGTCAATGTCAATCCATAGTTTTTCATTATCCGTAGCTATTCATTTTTCGTGTATGAGGGATATTTCAAGTTTTCGTCGCAATATACCAAGTAATATCTAACAAAAAGTTACTTTATGAGACACTGAACATTAAATTAATAATTGTACTGAGACTAGTCATATTATAATACAAATAATAAAACAAACGGCAAACAAAGCTGTCTTCTTTAAAGTCGGGTCAGTTAAATAAAATAAGAATATTACTAGTACTATTTAATATTGAATAAAGTTAAAATATGTAAATTATAAAGATAACTCGTTAGATTGTTTTTAGAGAAAAGTTGATATTTACACAACACAATCAGAAATTCAAAAGTCGATATAACTACTTCCATAAGTTTGTTCAAATTATAATATAAATTGACGGCCTCGTTGGTCGAGTTGTTTCAAACGTGGCTGCCGATCGAGGGGTATTAAATTTAAATCCTGGGTCGGTTGGATCGGCTGGAAACTATTGGATTTTTCTTAGATTTTCTAGTAGAAATTTCTAATAGTGACTCGAACTCTGGTAATAGACTCACCATCTATTCCATTGTGGGAAGTAAGCGTAACTGGTCAAATGTAGAAGGCTGTACTACACTCCTCTGCCTATACTTTTGGGGATAACAGGCTTGAAGTTACATTAATAATAATTCATGGTACCATCGTGCGTTTGCCGAGTCGCGGTCTCCTTTCCAGAACTCGCCTACTCCACCGGTTGTCGTTTCTTCGGCAGCTATGCCCAGACAATTATTACTTCAGCGAGCTAATCCTTTGAGCTATGTCGAGGACTTTGGTTCTCTATCGGACAGTATCATTTCTGATCTTATCCTTCAGAGAGACACCGAGCATAGCTCACTCCATAGTTCAACGTATGTAGGTATAAGGGGTCCCAACCACCATCTCAGGAGCCTAAGCCAACCTCACCTGCACGTGGTGCACCCTGCCATAACAGACAAGGCTTTGGCGACCGGCTGATTGCGGTATAGCGCAGCCTAAATAAGCACGGCTAAACGCCCTAGTCGCGGAAGGGCAGCAGCGTCGACGGTGCGAAAAGCTGTGCCCTGCGATCTCCGAGCCGCATGACCGGCGAGGAGATTACGGGCGTAAGCCTCCCACCCCCATGAAAACTCGACATTTTGTCCGGTTTATTGTTCAATTTGTCTATGAAATTTTTGATCGTACAGTTCTCCGAATATTGGCTGTACAATATAGAATTCTAACTCTTATAACAAAAATTTTAACTAAGCAACACTGATAGAAAACAATTGTCATTCAGTGCTCTCGGGTGTAATTTTTCCCAAAGCAAAAACATTTCTCCATATTTGATTTCAAAATAGTAAGTAGATATTTAAAAAGGTGTATAGATCGTTATGACTATTTAATTTGTTGATATCATTATAACTAATAGCTAATTACATCCATATGCTTAATATAAGTATTAAATGTTGAATGCACTTATTGTTTGAAGCTTGACGTAAGCATTTCTAATTAGATTATTTGCTATGGTGTTATTGAATAGGTGTTTTACTGTTTTCCTTATTTGCCATACATATATATTTATTTGTGTACTGATATGTAATCTGTTTATTTAGGCAATGCTGATAGACGCAATTATTTTTTGAAATTTGTATATTAGAAAAAAAATGTTATCCTAGTAAATTATATTTCGTCGGATAATCTTTAAATTCATTACTTATAAAACACGACTGTTCCCATAAATCCTGTAAGTAGGATATAATTCGATTGTACATTAAAAATATTGATTTTCTAATTCTTCCATGGGAAAAATGTCCATTAAATATAAAAATATAGATGTGAGGTTGAAATTCACAATTTTTATTATGTAAACAATTAAAATATTGCTGGTACAAAATCCATATATTTTTTCTTTTAAAGCATACATTGATTTAGGTGTAGTATCAAGGACAACACTTAAGTAATACTTATGTAACTTTTATTAGTAATACTCATATTACTAATGTTTGAGTAACACCTTTGTAAGTAATAACTTTAATTGCCATCCTATATAAGAAGTTAAACTAAGAACAATTTTAATTTTCTATATAATTCTATTTATTGGCATAGAAATAGGAGTGTCTCTTAAGCCTATACTTCTCTCTCTCACTTCACTCACTCTACTTTTGCCTACATTAGTAGAAGCAATAACATGGCAGTTACTATCATCTTTATAATCCTATATCAGTCTAGTGTAAGACATAGGCCTCTGCAAAGGAGGTTTTGCCCATGATCTCCATGCCAGTGACACATAGTGTATGAATTTGTCATTTTGTTTGTAACAGGTTGCAATGTTAAGGTTTCGTCCCAAATTGGGAAGTGAGAGAAGCAGCGAGTGGCGCTGCTTCTTCTGCCTACATGTCCGCACGGGCACCATCCTATTGGGCACATGGCAGATGGTGAGTTTTGCATATACCAGTTAGATCTAACTAGAATTTGAAATTGGAATATGCAGTTATCTTATTATTACATCTTTACTTCAGATCTCTTATTGGGAGACAGAGAGTAGCCAATACCAAATATCAATATCCTTACAGAAGTGATGCTCTTCTTACATGTTTATCACTCTTCATACACACATTCACACCTGAATTCTTTTAACACTTGGTCTTTAAAGAATTACTGCTTATCACTAAATCAAATAACGAAAACAACTAAGTTACTTAATCAAACATCATTTTAGTCATAAAAAATATATATTTGTGACTCAACCATAAAAAATGGTATTGATTGTTATTTCATAAAATTCAAATAGCTACTGTTAATATAAAACTTTTAGAAATCATAATAAATCATTAGTTTAAAAAAACAAATCTCATTTCTATCAGAACTTACATATCTTGATCAAATAGGTAATATTCTGATTGATGGGCAAGTTAGAAGTCTCTGAAACTGGTGCGCATGTTGACAGGAGAAATAAATGTAGAAGGAACACATCAGGTCTGTCAAAGTAGATATATTTGAGCCTTGGCAGTCCCTGCCCTGTAAGGGACCTGGTGTGGTGGTACAATAATAATATAATAAATGTTAACCATTTGATATGTTTTTTATTTTTATCTTTTAATATGACACAATGCCTGTTTGCATATATAGCTACTGCAGCTGATAGCTCTGGGTTTCCTCGCGGCGGTGGTCCGCGACCCAAACCTGCTGCAAGAGTTGGAGCGCGAGTCGTCCCCCATCACTAAGTTGAACGATGTAGGCACCGCACTTTCAACGCCACTATCAAATGTGGAAGAACCCCCCAGCCCCTACCCACAATACACTACCTCACCGAGGGACCACAGCTTCATATATCGTGAGTTTCGTAATTAATATGTATTATTATGCTTGTATAAATTGGAATAAAAAGCACTCATATAATGGTTACGTCTTAAAAGCTATCATCATTCAGGTAAAGAATCACGCAATATCTTAAAAAAACTGCTTTTATGAGTTGATATTAAGATATATATATGAAGTTTGATATTAACATAATCATATACAGCAATTACTTGCAAATTATTTATTATGTGTATATATTTATACATTATTATGTGTAAATTTTATAGATTTACAAACCTATTATCCATAATCCTATATTAACCATTTAATAACCTACAGTAAAATTAATTTCCAGATTGATCGACTTTTCCATTAAGTGTTATCATTCATTCTTTAAAATTAAATTGTATTTATGTTATAACAGCAACACAGCCCTTTCATACTAACACATATAATAGATCACATACATGGCAACTTAACAACTGTCATTGAAATGGTGTCAACATTACACCTGCTGCTTTCCACACACAATCACAACCACTGGAAATCAAAACATAATTATGCAAATATTAACTGACTCTTAATGAACATGGTTGACTTGCACATGGGCAATCTGTCCAATTATTAGGCCAATTTTAAACTTGACTTAGCTGAAAATCATTAGTGAAGTAATTTTAGCTTAGCAGATTTTTTTAATGTAATGTTGATGAAAGAGCTGTGATAATTAAATGTGATCGACTGTGTCTGCTAGACGATGTGGATATGGGTGCGCTGGTTACAGTGTGCACACTGGTTATCACTCTCATGCTGATATATGGAGCGTCTCGCGGCCGCCCCGCTCACCTCCTGCCCTTCTTCTGCCTGCAGATCTTCGACTTCGTCATCACTGTGTGAGTATAAGTTTTCATTTATGATTGTTCTAACTTACCAACATTAGGTAACAGAAACTTGGTATAAACTAGGTTATGTGTTGATATTTTTCTTTTACCATTATTTACATGTGAAGTACTTGCTGGAAGCCATAGTTCGCGACTATACCTCCTAAGAACGATTTAGGTTTTTGTTTAGTAAATGAAAACTTTGCAATATTTTAAGGTTTAAATTAAGAAATGTTAAAATTAGAATGTTAATTAAAATTTTGGCAATAGGCTCACCAAGTGGTGAGCCATTGCTGAGCCAAGTCTCATGGAATACCTATTCCATGAGACTTAAACATAACTGTTGGAACGTAGGAGTGTAGTACACTCCTCTGCCTGCGATTACAGGCGTGATGTTATGTATAATTAAAATTTTGGAATTGTAAACTGTGGGCCATATTGAAAATCTCATGATAAGGTTTGCTTTCAGCATTGTGGACTAAATAAGTCTTACATTAGAAAGAACATCGAAAGTGACCACATGTTTAGTGAAAATATTACTTGTGTGATTCTGGTCAGAAAAGTGAATGAAGCTAAAAGTGATAAAAACAATACTGTGATTCGCTCAAATCATTACATATTAGTCATCTGCATTTAATATATAAATAAAACTAATAAATAGAAATTTGCACATTTTGTTTACAAAATTTCAACAAATTGGGATAGTAACAAGTGTTACCACATAGCACTACCAAGCACACCTTGATAAATTATCTAATATTTTATCCTTTATGGTTACAACACAGCTAATTATTGAAAATAGTTCAAAATATTTTAAAGAAATGAAATGTTAACACATTTTAAAGAAATGAAACTTGAAAGAAATATTAACACATTCTTATACACATCCCACCACATTTAATGAATCTACAAATTATAACCTTTTCCGACAGTAAGAGTACACATATATTTAACTAGTGAAGAACCAGTTATTGACCAGTTGTTTGGAAAAATACTCATTTCTTTCATTACGTACAGGCTGTCAGCAACTGGATACATGTGCTACCTGCGCTCCATCCACCGACTGGTGGCGGAGACCCGCCGCGTGCCCTGGCGCTCTGAACTCCTGCAACTGCCCGCCCCCGCTCTCGCCATCGTAGTCCTCTCCGCATTCCTATTGGCCGTTTTGATAAAGGTAACAAATCGTTGATATAAAATTTCCTATCGTATTAACGGTTACGATTGCGTAAATAAATGGGGAATTTTGTTGCTATTAAACAAAAATTATTTTTTTTAGAGATTTTTTTGTTGGCTAGTAGATTTCTAACATCATTATGACTTTTGTCTTATGCTTTGATTATTTATTCTCAGCTACTTTCTCTTTGTCTGCCCATAATGTATAGTGATAGTTGAATATTACATAAATGTATTAATACCCCATGCTAACATACAGTATAACTCATCCAATATTATAAATATACGATTTTGTATCGTATATTATTTATTATTATAATAAATTTAATATTATTTATTATTATATATTAATACCCCATGCTAACATACAGTATAACTCATCCAATATTATAAATATACGATTTTGTATCGTTTACAGGGCTACTGCATCAGCGTCGTGTGGAGATGCTACAAGTACCTGACAATGCGCACGCACTCGCTGCACAACCTGACTCCGTTTGTGATCTCCAGCGAGGGCGTGGTGGCGGGCGCGCCCTACGTTCCACCCGCTCCGGACTACTCCAGCCTGCTGCCCGCTTACGAAGAGGCCGTGAAGCAGACCCCGCCGCCATCCTACCGCGCCGCCACTCTCATGGCCGCCGGTGAACCCGCCATCGTCACCGTGAGTAGTAACCGATCATTTTTCTCCGCCTACGTAATTTATAAAATGTATGGTGTTGTAAGGAATATCGTCCATTGCAGCCGGAGACTCCCCCAGGCGAGCAGCCGCAACCACAACAGCAGCAGCAGCAGCAGCAGCAGCAGCAGCAGCAACAGCAACAGCAACAGCAACAACAACAACAACAACAACAGCAATCTCAGCAACAGTCGCAGCCCGCACCCGCCCACACTATGGTCATGCTGCCCCAGGAGGGAGCTCCAGTGCGCGTATAAATTCTTTCCCAAATCGAGAGTCAAATCTCGCACTCGGCTTCACTTCTCCAACAAACTAAACATTAAATACAGCCAGCCCTTAGATGGTTTTACATTTAGTAGTTTTCAGCCATTTGAATAAATAATGCCCAATGCTTATAATGGAATATGAATTGTATGAATACAAGACACAATTGTTAAAGGTGAAAAAAAAGGGAGTGTCTCAATGTTGAGACCAAAGAATAGAAAACTATTAATTATAGTTTAATATAAAAGAAAATTTGAGAATTTATGTTCTTCATAAATTCATATACCTAATTATGAGTAATGGGTGTTAGAGCCTAAAGCTTTTCGGTGTGTAATTTTGTCACTTGAAATGATAATATGTGTAATATGTGTGATCATGTGAGGTGTCTAGAACAAAAATTTATGCTTCACTGAGCTAGTAGTCCCTTGCAAATACGCTATTTCAGCATACACCTCTGACATTCACATAATCATATATATATTTAACCATTTTTTGATTGACCAGTATTTCAACTTTATGGTAGATATGAGAAAATGCTCTATTTTTCTCTCCCTGGATACTACTGTTTTGTTCTGTTTCATCACGGCAGACATACTAGCGATGGGAATTTTCAATTATGAATCCTATACAATAAATAATTAAAACTTTCGCGGAACAACAAATATATATACGTCATATTTATTTGTACCAGTTATTTTAATTTAAAATTACATTATGTATAGAAGTGATATTAGGCGGCAACATAAATGTATTGAGTTGTATCGCTGACGTCATATTTACTCAAGTGTAATAATCAATTTTAATAAATATACAAAAAGCGAAAACACTTGAATAGTGTTGGAACATTTTAAACTGAAATTAGTAACTTGTATAGAAATATAAAAATATTGTTTTATTCATTAAATGCGCGTTGAGCGCTCGGAGATATAGAGGCTCACAGCATTCTGTTGATATTGAACTTTCCATTACTTGAATAATCTCTTTATAACGAAGTAATTATTTATAACCTCATTTGCATTTGTTTTCGTGTAGCAAGCGGCAACTCTAGCTTGTCAAGTGTCAAGTAAAGGTATTTACTGGACAATGCGGTATTTAGCACTGTCATGTCTGTCTATCCCTTGCCCAGAACTTGTCCTTAAGGTAGCACTATCCATAGGAATAGTCTGTGTACCTAAATGCGATGCAACACTAAACAAGATTCTTTATATATGTCAATTTAATAATTAATAAAATGGGTAACAATAGGCTCACCACCTAGTCCATTGTTGAACATAAACGTAACTGGTGAAACGTGGGAGTGTGCTACACTCCTCTGCCTATCCCTTCTGGGATAGTAAGCGCGGTGTTACGTTATGTAATAAGTTGGGTCTCTATACATCGTCGTATTAATATTTATAATATATATACACACTTAACATTGAAGAAGGGGTATTTTTAAAAATAAAAATTTCGGAAAATGTATCCGATTATTTTATTTATGATTAACTGTCATTTTAAACTAACCAAAATTGAACTAGTTGGTCGTTTGGTTCGTAGAATCCATACACTTTAGTATTTTGATGAATGATTAAAGTGCAATTTTAATTTGATGGCCACTATGTGCTCCTAATGTTTGAGCGCTTTCTTCTAAATTAAACTAAGGCTTTAGTTACTTAAACTTGGTGTTATGGCATTAGTGAACTGACATTGATATGAGACAAATAAATAAAGAATATCCGTCATGTTAAAATAACACATTGAATAACAATGACTCAGTTTAAGAGTGCTCATTTGCTATCGAGAGCAATTACTCTCATACATGAAAAGAGTTAATAACAACTGTTTATTTACTAGACGTTCTAATATAAGCTATGGTAATGCCATTATATGAGGGCTAGATGGAGATTTATTCAACAAATCTATAGAATCATCGTATAATATGTAATAATTTAGAACTTAAATATTCCATATTGTATTATTTTTATATTATGTTTTGTAATTAATAAACATGTGTATGAATTATTAAAATGTAGTAGAACCAAACTCATTGGTAAAATGTTTGCTTATATATAGTATATTTTTTTTATTACACTCAAATATGAGAATTGAATAAATCCAGCATGCTAGATATACCTATCCGAACAATAGTTTTTCATTGATTGTTCTTCACCATCATCATCATCAGGATCATGAAGTAATATGTAGCCCTAGAACTTAAATGTTATTAGATTGATAGATGAGATTCTAAAAACATAATATTGGCAGAACATTTATCTATAATGTTAAAGATATATCCAACCTTAGTCATTGGTGTCTAAGTAATCTTATAAATGTGCTATAATCCTCTTTGTGAGTAGTTTCGTTGTGGCCTAAAATGTAAAAAAATATGATATCCAATTGTAGACATAGTGAGCTTATTTGCGCATCACTCATGTCACTGCAGACCATTGATATCCAAAGTCGTATTAACTAAATTCTTGTCTATGAATATATATGTACCGGCATAACTCACGTACCGGCCCGACTAGTTTGGGACCAGTACGAGGTCCTTGATCATGAGTTCCCGCCGACTGCAGCGAGGTCGCGGCAGAGACTTTGAAGTTAAGCCGGTACATATATAACCATGTGTATAAACCAACAAGGTATTTAGTAGTAAAAGAAATATTTTTCTTCACGGAACCTTAAGACTCGTAAATCAGCCCGTCTCTTCTATAACATGCAAACTAAATTCACAGCAGTACTGTCGTGCACTGCACTGCTTCAAACCAACAATAGTTGCTGTACTAAAGTTTAGCTCATGAGTCATTTAGGGAGTTTCCGAATTACCTTCAATTTATTTTCTAATAGGTATTTTTCGTTTTTTTATTTTTATTATTATGATATATATAAGTAATGAACTAGGGCAGCAGATGTCGGTAAAAGAAGCATTAAACAAGCGTGTTTATAAAATGAACACTGAAGTATTTTATTAAATTAAATCAGTTTGATCTGTCTAACGTTATTGAGTTATTATTATTATTTTATACTGTATTGTAACGCCAGGTCCCTTGTTGGGTACTGGGTACTGGGTTGGAACTTGTATAGTTAGTGACTGTTTATCTCATATTGCATTCCGTTTTTGTCATTTTATGTCACTGTTACGTGTTGTCAGTAGAAATGAAATAATTGTTAGACGGTTTGCGTAAATAGTACCAATCTATAAAAATTATTGATGTTGTGGATGTAAGTACTTAATCCAAATAAATTAGAAATAAAATGCAATGGTCTTTTCTTCAACCACTTTCCCTATGTCGATTGCATGTCAAATATGTTTTTGTCTACTCATCTACTTTTTAAACATTACGCTTCACTTTCTGCATCAAATTGGATAACATACGCAGAAAATTGTGCGGCTGGCCTTTCGATTTTTGACCCGTACGTAATCATGAGCACTTGCTCTATTTGAAGAGATGCTAACATACGAGACTGAAATATTTACGTGAGATACAAGAAGACTAAGTGAGTATAAGTTCCAGAACTCCCTCAGCTGTATATAGTATCTCCATAAATAGATATAAATATTATACCTGCCAGACAAAAATTTAAACAAAGGCGTGATATTATACGTAGGATGTTAATGTGTTAGGAATAATATTTAATCCATTCAAACAAGAAAACCCGTGACGCAAATATACCGAGATGTATTTTTTAACATAATTTGTGTTGGTGTGTCGGACGCCGCAAAGGTCAAAGTGAGAAGAGCAATTTACAAACAATGCAGCAGACATGCGCATAATACACCGTCGGAACTCGCTAGCGTGTTTGGAAGTTTCTAGCACGGCGCACCGCCTCCTTCGTTTACGCGTCTCTATTTATATCGACGACTACACCCCCGCGACCCTCCGCATCGCGCAAGCGCATTGGGCACCTGAAACACCGAAAGAGAAAATTGCACATCATGGTATTGCTCGTTACAGGGCGCGTTATAGGATTGTCGCTCATAATTTATTTCAATTGACATCGATTTCAATACCCCACGGGCATTCGTCGCCACGTCGTGTGCCGCGAGGATGGCTGATGTCTTCGCGGCGCGCTTCCTCTTCGACACTGCGGTAATTCTGCGTCACAAATCAGCTGTGTTACCGGCGAAAGAGGCGCGTTCGTGACGTTTTCCGTGGCTTGCCAAAGGACTTATCGGCACGATGTCGTCCACCATGCAGCTGGACTTCACACAAGCGATGACAGACTTTAAGACGATGTTTCCGGACATGGACGACGATGTAATCGAAGCGGTGCTCCGCGCGAATCAAGGGGCCGTGGACGCAACCATTGATCAGCTGTTAGCGATGAGCACCGACAACCAAAACGAACGATTGCGTTTAGAGATGGAGCGAGTGGAAGGCAGCTCGCCATCGCGCCGCAAGGACAGACGCACAGCCTCTCGGCTCCTTGAAAATGGAGATGACAACGACACTACTGCCCTTGTGTGAGTTAAATACCTCTAACAATATTGTTGAACATGATAGTAACGTCAAAAAGATCTAGATATTTAAATATTTAAACTTGAAAGTAAAGATTGATAATATTAATTAAGCAATAATACGAGTATATGAAAAACAAATTAGCAACAAGTTTGCGTGTCGAATAAATAGAAGAACATTTGTCATTTTGACGTTTCTTACATTAGTTACATTTTTTGTTTGTCATTTGCCTATGGTGCGTAGTAATGCGAATTACTTAGTTACCGTTAACCGAATTATACATATATATATTATGTATGGTATGACTTTTACTACTATTCTCCAGGTTCAGTACTAGTGTATATTTCGCTTATTATGAATAAAATACAGAACAAAGATAAATACCCTTTTGCATGGGATAATATTAAACAATAATGCGTAATTTAAGAAAATAGTAGACACATGGAATAGTAAAATGGATGAATAAATATGGAATAAAATATTTATGTAGGTTCTCTACGAATGTCGTGAATTCGTTACAAAATTTTACCCACTAAGCATAACTACGCGACGCTAAGGACAACTAAATTGAAAATGGTGTACATACGGAACGAAATTTTGGGACAAATATGAATAAAGTTAAATTGGCCGGGGTCCATTACAATAATTGTCTTACTAATACCCGATTTTAATAATCTTCTTAGTATTCATACATAGAGAACTAAACATATTGTTCAAGCATTATTCCCCTTCATGGCTCTATTATAGGTCCTTGATAAACCCGAAGTCGCGTAATAAAGGAAACGTGTCAAGCGAACGATATTTTCTTATTAAATACGACGCCGGTGAAGGTTACCTATCCTTTCTATAATTATTGAGCAAACAATGCAGACTCATTACTAAAAACAATTTAATTGTTATTAATAGGTGACATGAAAAAACGCATTAGACTAAAGCAAAAAGTTAATTAATTACAGAAATACATATAGATAAATACATAGACGTGGTCTTTCACTATTGGCCTCATAAGAAAGCTCAAGGTCACACAGCGGGCTATGGAAAGGGCTATGCTCGGAATCTCTCTACGAGATCGAATCCGGAACCAGGAGATCCGTAGACGAACGAAAGTCACCGACATAGCCAACCGGATTAGCAAGCTGAAGTGGCAGTG
>DWJK01000187.1:0-26264 GCA_018248815.1 Croniades pieria auraria
GACGCCTTGCACCCATCGAGCTAGCTACTATACGCAACGGCATAACATTGTCCTTTATATAAAAATAAACGCGCTATATACATTGCAACTATATATAGTGTACGTCTTTCCATTGGAGTAATAATAATAATTTTAATATCTATCCAAAATATCGTGATGATAGTTTAAGTTATAAACAAACATAAGTCGTTAAAATAAGCGCGAGACGTGGAGGTAACAAAGATTTAACGAATTCGTTACAAGTATTAATATAAGTAATCATGTCGCGGTATAGTTTTTAAAATGTGGATTACAAAGAAGTTTTGATCGTTACGCAAAGTTTATTAAGAAACCAGTAGTTTTTTCGATTCGAAAGGGCTAATTAAAACCGTTGGGCGTGTTGTATGCATATAAATAAAAAGCTGGCAACACTCGGACATCTAGTTATTAATGTAAGACATAGTGAAAGGGAGTGAGCAGTATCTCAAATTAAATCTCCCGTTGATTTCCTTGAGTACGATTAATTTTGCCATACTTTGTAACTCTCTAGATCAATCTTGGTATTAACTGGGCTGAGTTTGTGCACACGTCCGCATGAATATACCTACAGAATAATTATTCTGACTTGTTAAATAATGTGATTTTTTATAAATTAAAATAAATGTATTCTTTTGCTATTTTCTTGTCAACTTATTAAAAATGTAACTAAAGGATAATAATTAAGTTACTTCCATATTTGAGTCTTGAAATGTCAAGAATTGAATAAAGAATTAAATGCTCCAATCACAGAGAAACAATATGGAACTAATGTCAAACCATGTAAATAAAGTGATTTCCGCAGAATTAAATTTACATGGTATTATATTTATTTATTTTGAGTTTAAATTAATTGAAGCTTAAAAGCTTCCCACGGGATGCAAACACATGGTGTACAGCCAAGACAATTACAAAATATATGCAGTCAGATATCTGTAACGGAGTTGGCAGACCGTTGGGACTATTTTTAATTTTGCACATCCGTTTTACGGTTTCGTATTGCGTATTTGATTTTAATTATAAAATGTATTGACGTTTCACTTACGTTTTTTGAATATCATTCTACTAAACTATCTATGTGAATTTAAACCAAATTTTACTACGTATCTGCGTTTATTACTGAGATGATAGGAAGGACAAAGTCGTCTGACTCAGCTATCGTCATTTATTAATTCTACAGGAGTATACTTTCATGTTACGAATTTGAAAAGAATACATGATTTGTCTAAGTAATTTTAAGTTAATAAATTAATTAAAACAAGTTCTGCTTGAAGTCTTCGTAACACGTCAATTTTCTATACAAAATTAACATGACAGTAATGTCTTAGTTTGGAAACGGACTTATAAGGCTGCAGCCACACAAAATATGTGCGAACGTTTAGCTGTTTCGTAAAACCTATGCATAATCGAACGTACAGCGACACAGTATCTAAAAGTACAGTGTATAATTTGCGTTATTTATATATTCAGTTATATGTTGCGTACACTTGTTAATTTTCATAATCTGTACCGGACCGGTCTCTCATAAGGCATGGGTTATACATGTGATCTGATCGAGTACATTCTAGAACAAATATTTACATTTGAATAAATAAAATGCGTTCGACTTACGAAAATATATAAAGCATTGACGTTGTCTACTAATAGAACAAATGAACGAATGTTAATGTATAAGGACATAATGGAAATGAAAGGTATAACATTTTTTTTTTGTTTGTTGTATGCAACTGGCCCGTTGGTCCAATGGTTTAGTTACAACTGCTGAGGAGATCGTGGGTCTCTTTAAGCCTATTTTGGGATTAGAAGGCGATGTGTAAGAATGTGTCAAAATATCATAATATTATTAATGTTTTTAGCGAATATATAACTTGGTGTGCAAGTATTTGCTCGCTGAAGCTGTGACAAGTGGCTAAGCTAGGCGGTTGGTCCGCTTTGAGTCGCCGCCGCGTCTCCGACCACATCGATGCATTACCGCGCCCGACAAGCTTTCTATAACGAGATAATATTTAATTTGTAGGGAAATAGAGGGTACGCTGCACAGCACGCCGTGAGAAGCGATTGGGAATATAGACATTGAAATATTAAACTTTATATGAACAAACCGGCGGCGTTGAGGTACGAAGTGTTAACCATATTGTGCTGAACTTATATAAAATTAGTTATCCACTAGAGCGTTTTTTAATGTGGGTAGCTGTTCAATATTTTTACTTAACGAATGACAGCATGGTCGTCTAGTTGGGGACACTATCGCCTAGATTGAAGTACCATCATCGATAATTGTAAGTGAAGCGAGGAGGGTCTTTGAGGATAGAGATATTTGGCACTCGGTGCTCACTGCCTACCCTGTAAATGACATGGCACAAAAAACACTCCTGTACATTACTGAATGAGAATCGAACACACAATCCCCAGCAGCCAATCCACTAACCACTAGACCATCGATCCAATACAATATATCTATTAAGTTTTCTCTTTTATTAATTTTAAATAATACACCATTTGCAAATACATACCTACAAAAGTGTTCACAGTCTAACTTTCTTCACTCATAGCTAGCGTTAAAAAGAATGCGTGGAACATTCTGTAGCAGTGAGATTATGAGAATTAAAGAGTGGGATAGGTCAAGTGTCAAGTAACGAGGCGGTCAGTGCGCGCGGCGTTACCGCTTCCGGGTAATCACGCCACCAGCCCGCGCGCCGCTTCGGGTGACTACGATACAACTGAGGCTGCCAATTGTTTTGTTTTAATATCGAGATACTCGAGAGTGCAGTACCTCATTGGTCGACTGCAAGCGCGACTACTGATCAAGCGACTACTGAGCTTGACATGCCCGTGACGGGCAATTTTTTTTTTCTGTCGAAATTCCCAGTAATAGCACTGAGTCTCATATTTTACCCGGTGTATGGCATTAGGCAAATTTCGTGTTCAATGGTAGGGCGTGTAACGTAACCGGGGAATTGTGGAAGAGTACTAGACTTCGCAGTCTACACCTTCGGAAAAATACAGGTGTGATGTTGTGTTATATTTGAGAGTAGCGGGAGAGAGCCTATATTTAAAGTGAACTTTAATTTTACACAATCGTCTCACCTGTGACAGTTCATCACAATAAAGCCTTAAAATTAATGTAAGATGCAAATATATTACAAATAATAATATTGTTACAAATATTACTTTGGGATTAAATATAAAGTGACAATTTGACGTACTTTCGTTAAAATGTACAATATTATAATATATTACTTAATTCGCAAAATAATTAGCAACCCTAGTTACGACTATTTGCGCTGTAGTATGGTAAACTGCTAAACTCAGTCATCGAAGTCACGACCGTGCAAACATATGTAAAACTGTTCTTAGGCGTTCTCAAACAGTATCGACTCGTTGACTTTTTCGCTTTGTGCATTTGAATTTACTGACTAGTGGCCGTTCTGTGGCCGAAATTCAAATTTGAACGTTATTAAGGTGCTCATGTCAAAGAGTCATAAATCTACATAATTTTATTTTGTATTAGGTACCGCATTACCATAGACAATTATTTCTAATATTGAGAATATAAACGTAATGAACGTATGTTTCATTTAATTTACGTAACGTCACGCCTGTATTTCTCTGAAGAGGTAGGCAGAGGATTGCAATATACTTCCATATTTCACCTATTACGAGTCCCGCCAGGGAATAGGTGGTGAGGATAGTATATTGCCATAGACCGGCCACAAATCCAGACTCCGAGCTACTGCTCGGAATTTCAAGTAAGTTTATTGAATTTAATTTAATATATTTGTTACATAATATAAATATTATATAGAGATTACGTATTCTACTATACATATATACAAATTTAAGCAATTTTCACTTATTGTACAAACTTTAATTAATCCGACTATCTCACTCCACCATATGCTCACCATTTGTAGAAAAACCTACGAAGTATCATTTTCATGTACTCATACATAGATATAAATAATATTTGAAATACTCTCTTAAATAAACTAAAAGCAGAATCTGAGTACAATACGAATAAGAAGCTAATATGGCTAAAATTAATATAGTCCATTTTATTAATGAGAAAATATTATACAAATGCGACTGCCTCGTTGGTCGAGTGGTTACAAGCGCGACTGTCGATCGGAACGTCCTGGGTTCATATCCTGGGTCGAGTACTACTGCGTTTTTCTAATTTGGAATTTCAGGTAGTGATTCGGAGACTGGACCTGTGCCCGGTGTATGGCAATAGGCTCGCCACCAATTCCATGGGACGTAAACGTAACTGGTGAAACGTGGGAGTGTACTACACTCCTCTGCCTACCTCTTCAGGGATTACAGGCGTGATGTTACGTTTTTTATTATACAAATGTATAGAGCTGTCGACATATAGTTTTGGTCTACCATACAGAGCATTGTCTGGTCTCTCGATATCTTGATGTTCATATGCTTATCATTTCGTAAAAGTAGTGCCCTGTAACTATTCGTTGATAATGTTGCTCATCTTACTACTCTGTAAATATATTGTGTATGTGAAGACTAGCTATGACGTATTCCGATACGTAAATGGCACGAGTCATTTGTTAGTGTTTTTATCCTGTCCAAGAATAAGGAAGCAATTAAATTATAGTACAAAGTACCCAAGGAAATTCACATACATTATTAATTTATTATTGCGTTCATATTATTTAATAATTAAATTTCATTTATACTCAAAATTGGTGAATCACGACGTTCCTGACATTGCGAATATATGACAACGGTCATATGTAATCAGGATCCTATACTGTATATATATATATATATATATACATATATATACAATACAAATGCTTCGTCTTTATCACATTATGTGTTATAGAAGGCTGACATTTAAATTTTTATATGGTTTGGAATATTTATATTGTTTGACATTTTAATATCAAGTTAGAATTTTTGTAATACAGTATTGTTATTTTGCAACATACGCAATGAGATTATTAACATTTAACAAAGGTATATACGCACGTATATAAAAGTTTAATATTTCAGGCGTAACATCGTGTTACAGACTTTTGGCTTTGTATTCTCCATCTCGAATATTTAGTTTACTTTATATCATCATAACCATTTTTTAATGCACTCCGTTTTATTTGGACGTTTAACCTTATATGTGCTTAATTTCAGTGACTAAAATTAATAATAAATATATAAATGTTAAGTCCATATTTTCTTTGGTTGTTATAATCTTCGTTACCATTTTACTACATGAAGTCAGTGCAACTCTACCTACACCTGAAAGTGTTACAATTCATTTGGCTTATTTCAACGGAAAATTGCTACCACTCTGAATTATGCAACGAAAATTAAGAAATAAAATAACAACAACTATGTGTGTAGTGCATTTTATCTCGCGTTATTTATTTTTTAAATTATAATACGTTAAACACAGAAGGTAGAGTTCGAGAAAAAACTGTATAAATTATCCTAATATACTAATATATTTGTCGTCGTCCTATTATATATAATATATTTGTCTTTTCATATGTTATTATATCTCGTCCAACGCCGCCACGGATATCAGGTTGCCGGCAGGTGTTCATCCGAAATTTATACTCGTATTAATATAATCGTTATTTATATACATATTTATAATTAATAAGAACAATTAACTGATATTTGATTCTCGATTCTATATATTTTTAGTAATGTCTGTTATTTTATTAGGTGGTTCTACAGGTTGTAACTATAGATCGTATGACATATAGAATGACTTTTAGACTAATGGAATATAAGAGGTCATATTTCAAATAAAAAGATTAGACTCTATTTATGTACTAATTTGAGATTTAAAAATTAACGATATGTTCAGTGATGATTTAATATTAATAAACTTTACTCTGCATGAAGTTTTACATGTTTTTTTAAATATATTGTTGTAATTAAAGTGTACAAAAAAGCTTTAGTACATTCATAATTCTTTTTGTCATAAAGCAGTCAAATAAACATTCACTTAATTTTACTTATATATTTACATAATGTAGCCACACCAATTATTTTTTCTATAAACTATAACAATACTGTTTTTATTAATTGGAAAGTCTATTTAAAAATAGTCTGGTACGATGGACCCTCCAAGGATCGCGTTGATGTCTTTTTCAGAGACGTCAGTAATAATATTAAAGGTTGCCAAAATCATACGTGGAATAATTATATTTTTCTCGTAATTCAATACAAAAGCTCATAGATCATATATATGTTCTACAGACCGCTCGCAATGGATATTTTAAAAATGCGCACTCTACTAGAATAGTACAAAGACGATGTACAAGCTGAAAATTTTAGAATAAACCAGATGTTTCTTGTATTTTAGTATTTTATTAAAAAGATTAATTCGTTTATAAGTTCGAGCCTCCAAAAGGGATGTAAAATAAATTCGTAATAGCTGGTAGAGCACAGATTGCATATGAAAATAATTTATTATAGAACAGAGTATAGTAAGAATTTTAACGTTACCCTGTTGTTTAAATAATAATTGATTCACTTTAGTTGCGGACAATTGAATAACATAGAGTTGAAGTCTAATTTTGAATAAACGTCTCTAGCTGCATACCGATTTAACAATAAACGACATTATAACCGTAGATATTGGCCATTGTGTGGAAATTGGCATTTGTAAAGTCTCTAGGGCGAGGCGGCTTACGCAAGTATGTTACTGCACTTATCCTTTACATGATTTTACTATGAATTTTAAACAGACAAGAGAATACTTTGCATATCATTAGTTAGTGGTAACAATCCACAGGAATCGCTGTTCTTAAACACTCCCCCACGATTAAATTAGGCTTGGTGCATTGATGTATTTAACCTATTAATGTAATGTGTATATTTGTGTGACTTACGAACATATGTACATTAGACGATTTAATAAGAATTTAATATGTCTTTATGTATGGTAGAGTAGGAGCACATAACATCGAATGCAATGCGACTGCATACAAGTGTGATGGAAATATAGAGATGTGTGGAATATTAATGCATAAGTCTGGACAGGAATGAGCGCACAAGGGAAAGTTTGTAAGTAGCGCCCCATTGACAAAAAATATTAAGCGAGACACGTTATGAGAAGGGATGAAAATTGTTAAGCGGAAAATACGATGATGGTAAAGTGTAGCTAGAAGGGTGGAGAAAATAAACATAGGCAGATATTTTTGAGTTAAGTGACTTTTGAGTTTTTAAATGAGAATAGTAGAGACAGACATGAGGCGTCGTTTCGAAGTCTTTAGAAACGGTCTAGGAATATGACGTGTTAAGTTATAGTACCGCTAATATTACTAAATATTGCGCATAGAATATTCTTACTTAACAGTTATGTGTGAAATAATGACGAGAAATATCTAATAATAATGTTTCAATATCAAATATTGAAACATTATTATTAGATATTTCGACAATTTTAGCTTTTTTGATTATTCTTTAATATAGTTTATTTGGTGAATATTGATTACTTGGTTATTCATAGATTACTTGCAGTTTTTTATATTTTTAAGGAAAAATAGAAGTGGATAAATCTGGTCCACGTAGTATCTTTGCATGTCATCACGGTTCATCATTTTTATGTTCCGTCATCTCCGGTTCATCATCAAAGTTGGTTCATATCGCATTGATAAATGATAAATCGCATTCTTAGACGATAAAATATATGAATTACGAGTACCTACTTGCGTCAAATTTCTCGTAACTTATCATGGATATACCAAGTACATTTCACCGCTTATTAGGGCATGTCCACGTTATCATTTTGTAGGTTTTTTGAACTTGCTTTGAATTTTTTTCGTTTCAATGAAACAAATGAATTTAATATCTTAGGAATATAAATGTAAGTATAACAGAAAACTTTCTAACGTCAAAACTTATGAAGCCTTAATAAACAAAAGTAAAGACATTGGTTATTTGACATAAGTTATGTTAGTACATTATTGACATAGCTTTTAATGTAGAATGCGAGTTTTCAGAGTATTGTAAGATTCCAAGTTTTTAATATACGTAAATATTATCTGTGTAGAGGAGATATAGTTAGAACCTATGTTGTTTTACCGTCTGGTACTTTATTTTTATGATTATGCGGGAAAATGATCATTTTAAATTTAGATTTTCATTTAGCGCGCAACAAAAATAATGCAATTGGTATATTGTTGTAAGGATTAATATTATGAATTTGGTTTCTATTTATTTTAGCACAACGTTACTTTACTTTACACAAATAACTTTACAGACATTATTAGCATAAAGAGTAAAAATTATTGATTATTTTATAAAGAAATAAAAATCGATTTTCCTTATTTTTAATCATCATAATAGGTTATAGACTATAAGTACTCATTGAAATGAAGTTTTTGATATTATTCAATATTTGTGAAAATAAATTTTTCTGACATACATTTATGAATTAATAGACATTGTGAACAGAAAAGTATGGTCATATACACAAGTTCAACATACATATATATATACTCGAATGTATCATAATGGAACATTAATTTAATGTTCCATGCAGATCGTTCATGTCGGATTGCACAAGAGCTGACTGCAAGTGTGTGACTTAGGGTATTAATTTATCACGTAACCCAATGTGCTCTGCTGATGATATTAATATCATATGTGAACACGCTTCTGCTGACTCTCTCATGAGTCTCATTAAAGACGCAAGTCATTCTTTATAACTCCTTATATTATTGAATTTTGTATCCCTTTATTTATTCCCTATTTCATGTTAAAATATATAGGTATATATAGAAGAAAGGTAGTGTGATATTAGACATCAGGGAGAAGAAAGGTAGAGTGCGAGAAAATATATTAATGTCCATTAAGATAAATTAAAATGAAGCTAAACCACTGAACCCCCATTTTTTTAAATTTCGAAATTTGAGATAAACGCTCTCAAGTTATCTGGCGTCAACTTACGCAACAGATAATCTGAAATACAGATAATAAATACATCGCAATGTAAGCCAAAGACACCGACCACTTATGTGAAATCTAGATGGCGGCTAAATGGATTACTTTTATTGACACTTGTAGCTAAAGTACCAACTTTACTGCACTTTAAAGACCATTTTGATGAAAATAATTTTTTTTAAGACCTTCGTATTTCCTATAGTGTTGCCTGGAAAAAATGTATTTACATAAGTAAATATTATTTCTAAAGAAGAAATGGGTGATGTTGAAACGGGTGTAATTGGATGGTCATTACTGGCCGTCGGTGGGGTAAATAAACTTCAGTAAACACTGAACGGTAATGCAGCGGTGACATACTAATCTACCATCTGTCAAAAACGGACACGCGTTTACAGTTGGTGCAAGTTGGCGCACAGAGGCGAAGCCAGCGTGCACAATTGTGGCAGAATGAATGTACGACATTTAATAATGTCGCGTTCGAAACAATCCCGTATCGGGTTACGGTCTCGCTGCCGTTTGACCGAGCGCGCGATATCACGAGACTCTATTAGCGATGAAAGAAAAGGTTTCTACTCACTGTTTATCCGATAGAGACGATGTACACAAAACACTTTCGCGCAAGCGAGCGCAATGAACGAATGTACGTGAGAACGGTCACCCGCGAATGATGTGGTTGAGGCCGTGCGTGCGTTCGGAGCCGCGTGCGTTCAAAGTTTGAGTGCGACCGGTCGCCGGTTCAAGTATATATGGGGCGGTAAACGCTGCGATTGGTCGAGCACGTCGCGCCCGCTGCCTGACTCACGTCTACGTCACGAAGTGGAAAGCCTGCAACTTTGGTCCTCCGTTAAAAGTTGTAGTTACGGCAGCGGCACCTCGCCTCGCTCGGAACGAATGACCGAATAGTTCTTCATTGCAGCGCTAAGTGGACATTAAAAACCATTGCGCTATTAAGTTTTACGAGCGATTAAAGCTAAAGCGTCAAGTTGCAGTTTTCACAATCGTTTACATAATTCTTTCTTAAATTATATTTGGCCTGTTATTTAAACCTTTCTATTTTAGAATTTTTCCTCTATCCAGTACAATATTAAATATTTATTTAAATTGCCTTATTTATAACATAACTTCAACACTTACTTTATTGTCGTTATTTTATAATTATTGCGAAATATTAACGTGACGCATTCGAAGGATAAAAATTATTTTAACTGAAACGTTAGGGCTTTTCCACATCAAAGTGGTCAGTGAATTATCGTACCATTCAATGGTAATTAATCGGAATATTTTAAAACTAGCTTTTGTCCGCGACTTCGTCGCATGGAATAGTTGTCTTGGGCAACATTTTTAAATTTTTAAGATTCTTCATTTACATTTCGCCCCGCCACAGTAGATAGACGCATAGTAAACATAAATATATTTGTTTAGCCTTCCATGTTAACTTTCATCTACTGTTTCATCCCGTACTTCTTATTAAGCGGGTAAATAGAAAGTTTCATTGTTTTATTTTAATATAATATAATTATAATCACGAACTCCGACACAAACTTTCATCCCCTATTTCAATTCCATCAATTCCTTTATTCGCGATTCAAGGTAGCCTATGTCCTTCCCCGGGATTAAAATTATCTCTATCTAAATCGGTTCAGCAGTTCAGCGTGAAGAGGTAACAGACAGACAGACACACCTACGCATTTATAATATTAGTACGGATTTGTACGTAACATTCCACTATGGTGATCGTAAGCCGGTACTATGAACCATAGACAACATATTTGTATTTTTCTGATTAAATCAATATGGTACTAGTTCTTCTGGGAACCGGAAACTTGGCGAATAATTTTGGAAATTTTTAATGCCAATCTTATATGGCCGTTAGGTAATGTTGAATATTCCCAAAACCGTTGTTTTTTATAACGATACGTTATCTGTCTCAGATTAGGCTTATTTAAATTTCTTACTGATGCTCACTGATCCACTGGTAAAGCGAATTTACTATCAATTGCTTACTTTGAAATCAGCAGATATCACTAACAATACTCTTAGAGAGTGCTGTCAAATTACTACTGTACTATCGACATTACCACTACAAAAGAGAGAAATTATAAAATAATACGAAAATTACCTTTTATGACGAATGCATTATCAACGTAACACGAGAATTCACTTTTATTAAGAATGTCTAAATATATGGGAGAAGTACAAGAGGATTAGTAGAAAATCCATACAACAAGAACCTTGCTTGACCAGGTTCCGGTTTTATAGGTCTTCCCGCCATTCACTCACGCCTTAAAGACTTAACCCTCTCTTAATGGTTCATCAGCTTTGTTAGATAGAGTTACACGGGATATAACACAAAAATCTGAATGATCGTTTTCAGTTTATAATATCACACAATATCATGTGTTTTCTCGAAGGTGTAAATAGAGGCGTTTAGTACACTCTTACCAGTCATGAGTTAATGTTATACGTCCCTCCATAAGACATGGGGTGAGCTAATTGTCATCATCGTCATCATCATGGTCAGCCTCTCGATGTCCGCTGCAGGACATAGGCTTCCCCTGATAAGCGCCACTCCATCCGGTCCTGAAACTTCCGAATCCAGCAGCTTCCCGCTGTCTTCTTCAGGTCGTCAGACCATCTAGTAGGAGCGCGACCTATGCTTCTTTTACCGAGACGTGGTTGCCACTCAAAGACCATTCTACCCCATCGGTGATTTAATTGTCATACTTTGCATAAAACCTGACTTTGTATTATCACTGAGAATTTCAACTTAGGAAAACATAATAATACCTTGCCTAACGCAAAGATCGAACCCAAGACCTCTCGATCAACATCTATACTTGCACCAATCGACCAACGAGGAAGTTTATGTAATTTAATATTAAACTTAAATGCCGTGGATAAAGTCAAATGATAGTTTTATCCAATGGAATTTCCTAGTTCTATATATGTATATACATAAATTTTCCTGATAGCTGATTGCTCATCATCATCATCATCATCAGCCTATCTCAGTCCACTGCTGGACATAGGCCTCAGTCAATGAGCGCCATCGCGCCCTGTCCTCGGCTTGTCGCATCCAGCATCTGCCTGCAGTCTTTCGCGGATCGTCATCCCACCGGCCCGTGGGCGTCCTACACTACGTTTGCCGAGCCGCGGTTTCCTGATTTCATATGAAAAAAATGGGAATTGCTACTTTACATTTAATTAGATTAAAATGTGCACAATTTCCTCGTCACATTCAATGGGATAAAAACCTTATGAATAACAGCTGTGTTAGGGTACAGTTAACTTTCCAATAAAATTCCGTAACATATTATTTGGTAATACTCAAAATCCATGGTATGTATGCATGAATAGACAATTATAATCGACACGCTTGGTATAAATAGAAGAAAGCCTAGTCCACACTAGATGCCTGTGGTCAGAAATGATTACAATGATTTATTAGTATCGTAGCATTTCGCAAATTACTTTCTACAATTTGAACTCTACAAGTTTTTAAGCCATCACGTGATTACTACAAGACACGCTTTCATCTTTTTTTACATTGATCATACATATATATAGGTTACTCAAATAAGCTTTAAGGAACGATCTAGAACAATATTGGATATTAAAACTAAGTATAAATATTCATTGGAATAAGTAGAGTTCAAAGAGCGCCGGCGCACGTGTCGGAGCCACAATATAAAACCGCAGCTTGTAAACTTATCTCGCCTCCGTATTCAGTACTGTGCATTCAATACTGGGCGTGGGACAGAGACAGATGTACCATGACGTCATCGTCAGACGTCATTAGAGCAGTGACAGCCAAATGGTGTAGGTTTCATGATTACACTGCTCAGCTCTACTTTTTGAATTCTTGTAATCCGCCTGTCTGTTCGTAGTCACGAATATATTCGAGATTAAATGCCGTGATGATAAAGGAAAACAATTGCTGAAGGCTTCTGTAAAATTCTGTGAAATGTGTAAAATTTGGCAAACATGTATTTCATCAAAAAGGTAGAGTATGTTAAGCCTCCTTTTACTCTTTAATTTAAAAAGTTAATACAATAATAGTTATAAGTAGTATTCAGCCAGTCCCCGCTGAGATCAAGCTGCGATTGGCGGGAATGTATGAAGAAGGATCTCGAATAGATCCGAAGCTAGCTGTGCCATCCCGTAAAAGCTTACGTGAATTAATGCTAGACCAATTTAATCACAATAGTATAATATAAATATTAAGTTACAAAAGAGAAAAAATCGATTCGATATTTTTGTTATTTCCCGTATTGATAATTTTACGCGTTATGTAAATATACGATAAACAAATATAAAAATATATACTCGTATAATATAACATTCAATTAGACACAATTTGTGTTTTATGTTACAATTTATATACAATTACATAAATTTAATGCTATTTATGTTAAATACCAAATTCGATTTCTGTGTACATATATCCTTTAAAATATATTGTTTTCCGTATAAAGGAAAATGTAATAAATATTGGTATATATAAACGGGGCACGTGCTGAAATCATAATGTAAAGATGTTGTGAAACATGTCAGATAAAAAACTCACGATTAAGTCAATTGTTCTTATCAAATTCATACATTGACAACACATATTGTATAATAGTACTATTCATGAGCGGATTGTATATTGCCGTCATCCAGAATTCAATGCTGGGTAAGAAGCTTGTTGCCGTCAACGGTATGCGGTTTAACGTCCAATTTTATATACATATTAAAACACGTGGCAAACAGTTAGACAGCCCTCTTGTTGATAGTTTACCATAGTCTGTAGATATCAACATTAGAGGAGTTACCGATATGTAGCTGCCTTAGATGGAATTTGGTCACTCATTCAAGTTCTGACCTTGCTATTACTTTCATTTTTCAATAGTGTATCAGTTACTTGTACTCGATAAATATAGAATGTGGAATGTGCTTTTCGATAAATAATTGTAATCATACTATATTTGTAATGATATTTTACTTGCATTATATTACAATTCGTACATACATACATATCTGCAGGATAAGCCCCTTACGGGGTAGGCAGAGAGCACGGGATGCCAAATGTACTCACAGACCTGCCGAGCTATTCCATGTTCATCATACTATTCAGACCAACAGTCCGGGTTGGGGGACTTCTAAGTCCGATAATTGCGCTTAAAAAAAAATGTTCAGATATATTACGTCTGCAGTTAATTTGAGTTTTTCCCGTTCCGTGTGTTTTCGCCAGAAAAACAATGTATTTTCCGGTATCTAATTATACATAGTTTTTGCAAATGTATGATTCATTTCACAATTTTCAATGACAAAATATTTAACAGGGCAATTGTTTCCATTTTCTTATAATACCAGCATATAGATCTGTTGAGCTAAAATTAACGTATGTTAGACGCAGATACAAAATATACTAAACATTACACAAGTTTTCTCCTTACCCATGTTAGTTCCGTCATTATTTAGCCAACGACTCTTAGTGATAGCATTATTTCACGGCACCTACTTCTGTACACCTCACCTAATAGTAATAATAATAATACACCTCTCATCATCATCAACATTATCTTTATATCATCAAGCCTTTTATCAGTCCACTGTTGGACATTAGTCAGAGAAATTCGCAAAAGCAATTTGACCAAACAATCTGACTATTATCACGTTGTAGTCAGCTGGCATACTATCAACTAAATGTCTATTTAATCTGTGGTACTGTCATGTGACGTCATCAACACATAGTTTGTAAATATTCTTACAAACTCCTAGAAGCCATAATGCTTATCTCAATGAAGTTCCGCTCTTTACAAAATGAAATATAATACATCACCTTGAAGAATTGAGTCAGTATTCAATTCAAAAGACTTTTTAACATTTTTATTCGTATTTCTTTATAAATATCCATCTAGTTCTGTCCCATTCGCTCCAAAGTGTTTGGAAATATAATAGAAAGAATACAAACATTTAACAGCTCAGTTCTTTACATTGAATGTTCATGAACACTAATTCCAAGGCTTATTATAGACTGATTACTCACCAACCGCAGAGTCATATCCGTATAGTTTACCAAAATGAGGAATAGAAGAAACAAAACATAATATATGCTAATAGTAAAAACACAAAACACTTCTTATCAGTTAAGATACGTTATGCAGCTGATAAGGGAGATTACATGACACTGTCAAAAGTGTAATCCTCACCAAGGCGAAGAAGTCAAAACGCGATATATATGACTGTAGGGTACAGAGCGATTGTATGAATGTAAATTAGTCTAATAAGTGGCCGTACCCTCTCACTATGAGAGAAGACCCGTGTCCAACAGTGGAATGGTAAAAGGGGCGAAAAAGTTTTTTCATCAATACGTGTCAATCATTTGAGAAAATACAGTTCTGTTATGTCTAATATCTTTGCCTTCTATCGTCTTCATACAGAAATAACTACATCGTCATTTTAGTCCACTGCTGGATATAAGCCCAATAACTGCTCTACAAGCAGATGAAGCTGGTTTGGGTTCCGAAGACGAATCTTGGAACTTCTTACATCTCATTTATCAAATTGTTTGTTACGGACACAATCCCTCTGATTCGGAGACGTATCTCCTGTAGTGAATGGACAGAGTTGGATAAAAAGAAGATGCTGTTTTTACAATATCTGACCGTTTGTTTTCCGGATATTTTTCGAAAGATCTCGAATAGTTTCTAAGTTGGTAACTACAGAGACATTTGCGATCTATTCTATGTACTCGATCTACCGCATGATAGTATTTTTTCACTAGCAAATTACTCAGCATTACTTTTCGTTTCCGGGTAGGCTAACAGAAAAGGAACTTTTATCATCAAACAAGTATAGACGTAGAACATTCTCGATCAACTGATTAATTTTGGTGTCCAGACCTCCGCAATGCTAATGGTATATTGCTAACGGTTGAACAAAAGTTTGGTAAGATGAGATTAAATAATCAAATACCGTCTTAAAACAATATCTGATAACAATAAGATATAATAATAAATTGTGATAAGTTTTCGTCATTGACATACGTACACAATGTTTCTTGGCCTTCAACTGTTAATATTTAATCTTCTCACGAATATTACAAGTGACAGATAAATCTATTTACAAAATTATGTCGTCACAATCAGCTGACTAAATGTAATCAAAGCAAATTGTTGACACTACTGAAATATGGGCGTAGAAGCGAATCAGATGCTGAACTATGAAAACTGTAACTGTTAATTTTATTTCACGTCTCATATGAAACGCTAGAAAATTGTCTTGCAGCATAAAAAGCTTACAAAAACGTTTGTATATTGAAAGATTTCTCCCAAAGCCAATGTCGAGCACCATTAATTCAGAGAATAGATCAGAATGTAGCTCAGATGATAATTTCTCTGAAGGGTATACGTTAAACAGTAGAAAAAATGGCGGACGTAAGCAATGGATGGAAAAGGGAAATCATCCAATTCCGGAATAGACAAGTAGGTATGTCAAAAACACCTACAACCTTCAACATCGTAGGTATCTGAAGACCAATGTACATAATGGCCAAGTTTCCAAATGCAATTGGTACACGTCTGCAACCGGGACGAATTATGACAGAATTAACTTGTCACATTTGTATCAGAATTTGATATTCATTATCAGTACTGTTACGTTTGAAAATATATGTAACTGTACTGCGAGAAGGGTGATAAGCAGTCAACAGCGACCTTAAGGACGAGGAAACGCTTAAAGGGAAGTTATTTTAATCTTTAACAAACACATGGAAATGTTCCAACGACGTATTCGTTTAAGATTTACGGTATGGAATTTTTTTGGACTCTTTTAGTTACTTAGTTCCTACGATGATACTTGTATACTTTGTACATACTAGACCTCGAGATGAATCTTATATAATACGTCTTAAGCCCATGATACTTCATGTACATTTGTTTCTTCTTGTAGAATCGATTTTTAAAATCGTTTCGCTTTTTATCGTAAAAAAGTAATCGATGTTTACTGTGTAATTTTTTTCATTTATCGATGTGTGGCCTATTGATTTTAGATGATTTTAATAATATTTACCTCAATGACAGCTTGACGTAGCAGGTATATTAAATTCCACTGAGCAAATAGTTATTATTACATAAACATGACACCGATGGAGTCGTTGGCACCAACCATGAAGACAGCTTGGCGGCACAGGAATACCCGAGTGTATGTTGCGCTTACAGCTACCAAACGATTACTATTAGTCAGGATTAACGTTAGAAATATGTTTTTATTTGCAAATAACAACAATCAATAAACCTATAGCCTCCTTTATATTGAGAGACAACCCGTGTCCAACAGTAAAACAATGAAAGGGTTCAAGACGATGATACCCGTGTTCTCTAGATGTTCTGCATCAGATGCTTTGGAAGACAACGGCAACGGTAGCAAAAATTATAAGTTTATTAATTTAACACTCATGAAGAGAAGTTTTGGCCTAAAAAGCGTAAGAAACTTCGTTCATTATTATTGACACCTTTAGATCGCGTATAATCCAGCGTGGTTATTATTAGATTAGTGATATATAACGAAGTTATGGTATTCCAAATAAAATGGGAGGTTAATATAAATCGGGAAGTTCCGGTACATTGTGTACACATGGCAACACTTGTTGCATCCAATCACGTGACACTAGTGTCGCCGCGTCACAGTTCCAATTGGGACACTTGGCAGCGACAAGTCAACTAGTCGCAGCCGTATTTGCATCATAAGGAGCCTTCGAGGAGTCATTGCTCGCTCCGTGCATCCTATTTTGCATAAACGCAGTAATAAACTTGTCACTTATACAATCCTGTTGGTAATGCTAATGTCGGTGATAGTTCACAGAATCCGTCATATCAATAAATGTCCAAATAGATTTTGTAAAACTGTCATTTTACAGTTTCTTGAACTCTAAAAACAGCATGTTCTATAATTCTTGTAAAAGTAATCTATTCTAAAAAGTACAAAAATAAGGCAGGTGATATAAAAAGGACAGAAAAAAAAGAAAAAATAGATTGTTCCTATTTCAAATCCTCTTCTGTCTAAAATACAGAAGCTTAGCACTGTAATTCGTATGTTATGCAGGAAAAACTTTTATAGTTTAATTTTATTAATTGTTATTCGCAAAAACATTAAACATTGATTTATTACCTTATGAATCTCTTCTCTGTGGTTTCCATTTAATTATTACTCTAATATTGTCTTAGATATTTACTGTTAAAGTTATTTTAAAATTCTAGATTTCAATAAATAAATCACTGACATTTTAATTTATAATAAAAGAGTTGTATTAATGATGACGGCGATTGTTAAGTAGTCTTGAAATTTTCGCTTTTTACGCTTTGAAAATGTTCAGATATCTTCTCAATATCTCATTATTTAAAATATGTCTACAACACATGTTCCTTACAAGTGCAAATGTTTAGAAATTGAAATATACACTGCGTTCTATTCAATTGAACACGTTCCTACAAATCATTGTGTTGTATTCTATTTGCATATTTTCTCACGGATGTTGTGCTCATAGTGCGCAAATTTCATAAATAAACCCTACGAAGCTTCCTTAGCTGTTTGCTAACAAAAAGGAATGACATTTCTATTATGTTGTTGTCTCTATGGTTGTTCTAGTTAACTTTTTTATTTATTCGTATACATATATTTTTGAAAGAGCGTTTTCAATTTGCAATGTTATAATTTTACTAAGGTCATGATTTAACTAAGGCATTATAGGATAGGATACCTAGAGTATCTAACAGTGCAATGATATTAGACTTGCATATTAATTATTTGCTTTCCACTACTAAAGGAGGCATCCTAAAATGATGACTAATATAGACTAAATCTGACATCAAGAAGGATATGTAAATCTATAACTGAAAGTCATTAGAAAAGAAAAGCTCTCCGCACCAACGATTCAAAAGAGTAACGTAACATTCGAATCCATTCATCGATTTAAAAATAGAATTCCTAAAATTCTCACGCCCATCGGTATGAATGAACGATCTCGCCTAAAAATCTACGATCCATTTACCATGTTACCGAACTTAACCTCTATGAACGAGAAAATAAAGCTTAAAATAGGATACAAGGTAATCCGAGCATCTGACAACTGTAACATTCGAATGATTTGTGCCAGCCAGTTATATTTATGTCGTTTCATTTCACGACGCCGCGGTGTATGGACCTTATATTTATAAGAATAAGGTTTATAACTGGTTGGACTTCGTGTCGTGCTACAAGTATAACAGTCATTAGTGAAACATTTGGGGTGAGCGGCTACCTGTTACAGATTGGATCTGATGCAACATATCTTACTGTTGCCTTGTGTACTGGCGTGCGGATTTTACATGTAGTGGATACTGAGAACGTTACAAGCAATTTTGCTAGTAGTACCCCGTATGTGTATTATTGGATTATAATTGGGTATTATTTATTATATGAATAATATGTACTTGTTTACTTGCTGATATGTATATGATCTGACGACCCGAAGAAGACAGCGGGAAGCTGCTGGATTCGGAAGGCCCAGGACCGGAAGGAGTGGCGCCGATTAGGGGAGGCCTATGTCCAGCCGTGGACATATAAAGGCTGATGATGGTGATGATAGTTGCTGTTTAGACGTAAAGGAGACGAAACTGACTTGTTCGGTCTATGTGTCTGTCATATATGTAACTTATCAAATATAAAATGTCATATTTTATCCTTTTGTTGCTGCTATCATTAAAATATTTTTTAATCTTTAAATTGATTAGAAAGTTTAATTTCCTATTTCTTTTTGTAAAAGTTTCTAAACAACTAAAAAATAAGTGGAAAGTTAATTCTCTATTATCTGAATACACTATGCAAAAAATATTATATTATTGATAATTAAAAACTAGCGCATATAATATGAGAAAGTAAAATCTTTATTTTATAATCACTGCACGATTTTTTTTTTGACGATTTAAAATAATTAAGCAAGAAAAAAAATTTTTTTAACTCACCGTTATCACCCTTTTATCAATCCACCGCTGTTCACGTCTTTCTTCTTAGAAACGATAGGGTGAAGGTACGTTGGCTAAATATGGGCTGAGAGACTTCGACACTTTAGAGAATATTTTGGAAAACTATAAAGTGAGCAGGTTTCAGTATTTTTTTATAATAAAACAAATTATATTTAATCTTTACACACGTCTGCAATGCGCGCGTCAGGATTAAAACCCACGGCCTCCGGCTGAATTCTAAGCCACTAGGCTAGCACTTGCTATTATTATATAATTATTCAATGCAAAAAAAAATAATGAGAATTAAAATTAAATATGTAAGTAAATTGACTCTCTAATTTATAATTACCCTGTTCTAGTGTTAAGTAATACGATAAATATAAACAGATTTAATATTTAAAATATTTTTAGCGTACGTTAATCGGTTATGAATCGTCATCTCGTTAAACAGCTAGAGACGTAACTGTAAACTCCGCAAACTTTTACAGCACTGCTGTTAATTTCACGTATTTCATTGCAGTTGTTGCTTTCATCGCATTATTTGACTAGACAGTGTTCAGTTAGCTGTAACATTTTTCATCATAAACTCTATTAACAAACGGACCAATTATTTACAGTAGCAGACGATTAAAAGATAATGTCATTACACTTATTGTATGTCTATATTAATAGGTTTTAAACTTACAGCACTATGACATGGAACTCTTTATAAAAGGCGCAAAATGAACCTTCCTACAAAGGCGACAACGCTATAACGGTTCTTGGGATCTCGCTAATGTATAGGTGATGACGATGACTTATCATTATGTCATCAGTCAGCCATTTTGCTAGACTAAAGTCAGAACTAAAAATTGATTATGTTGCAATCGATTTGAGACATTGTTTAACATTTTGTAGTACCATTTCATTGTTTATTTTTGTTTCGTAGCCGGCCTTTTCTCTGAACCAAAGATCACATTTAAAAATATACCACGTACCTTTGAGCTTTATGTGTAAGATAATATTATAAAAAATATCCTTGGAACATTGTTCCGGAGTGGCCGTTCACTTTACTTAATGCTACAATAGTTAAAAGGCAGTATAATGTATAAACTTCGTAAGGAACTTGCTGTGTCGTTGTATTTGTTAAACTTTGTTTCATTTTGTTAGTCATAGACCCATTTTAAATTATAGTCTGTATAGCTTTAATAATGATATTGAACTTTTAAAAAAATTAATAATAATCGACCCATTTGTCATGCCACTGTTGGAATATGAGTCTCCTCTCATATTGAGAGAGTTAAGGCCGTAGTCCGCCACGCTGGCCAAATGCGGGTTGGCAGACTTCACACACATTAGAAATTATTTTTTTTTTTAATAAATTCTATAGTGTGCAGGTTTCCTCACGATGTTTTCCTTCACCGTTAGAAAGTGATATTTATATTTAAAACGCACTTTTGAAAAGAGGTGCGTGCGTAGATTTTGAACGCAACACCCTCGGAGTGAGAGGTTAACTTTCTTAACATCTAGGCTATCACTGCTCTTTGAACTTTATCGAACTTTACAAGGCTTTATGTAACGATATTTATTATTGTCTAAATTCAGTATAAATTGATTACTACAAAATAAGTTATTTTTAAAAAGGCAGGTGGTAGCTGCTGGATGAGATCTGCAGAGAATCGGGTATTGTGGCACACCTTGGGAAAGGCATATGTCCAGCAGTGGAACGGTAAAAGCTGATGTGATGATGATAATGAGCTATTTTTAATCTGTATTTATTTCATAATCTTAACGTACAGAAATCTGATGAACACGTAGGGTGAAAATCACAAGACGTCGCTGAGCTTTGTGAACATCTACAACTGGCCTCGAATAGGACTATTAAATTATCTATTAGACTGCAACCTTATCAGTTTATGTTGTTGGAACGAAAGCTAGCTTTTTCTGATAACGAATGTTTGCAAATGGTTCAATTATTCTACGTATATACTGGTCTTAAAGACGTCGCGAGGAATGTCATATGACTGGTGACGTCATATCGTATTGCTGCATTTCTTCTTGTTTGTCGCTCGCTGAATTGGAAGGACACGTCACAAGGTACATGTGGGCTACGTATGTGTTTTATAAAAAATGTGAATATGTCTTTACTTTAACAGTCCATTATGTATTGTAACAAAATCTTCATACCAGTACGCAGAACACTATCAAGAGTAAAAGCGGATGTTATTATAACCAGCTTTTATTTATACTTATACTGTTCTTATTTTAAAATCGTTATGTCATGTCCCTTACGGAAAAGATGGACAGCACCGGATGCCAACTATCGCTATCTTTCCAGACCTGACCTGCTTCCATATTCGTCACTGTTTTTGTACACGCCCCGGACTGCCCAATTTCTTAAATAAATTTATTAGTAATATTTTACTTTGTCTATTATTTTTATTTACATTTTGTTAAGTAATAAAAGTAACCCTCGACAGTAATGTAAAAAAATTAAAACGAACATGAATGTTACCTTCGATGATCAAAAAATGGATATGTTTGTATATTGTAATGTACGGGCAAAGGATCTCAATAAAAAAACACTATGAACAACATAACACGAGCCAACTTTTTGTGAGGTCACTAGAAGACAGCGGAGGGTAAACCGCAAATATAAATAGCTAAATAAACATGGTAACCGTCATAATACTTCAGTATGGCCGATTTCGTCACAATACGTACGTACAACATACATACGTACCAAGAGGTCAGACAGTCATGACGAGTCTCACTGTACATTGACGCAAAGACCCATATTGCCAGATCCGAATTCGAGAGAAGGCAAGTTAATCAACGTATATAATAATTATTATTATTCTTTTTATTGCACCGACATTTTTATTGCATGTGTGGTACAATAATGTATACGAAAATGTTATACGGAGGCTGTGTTGTCGCTAAATCTGTACGAGACAGTCATTTGTTAGTGACGAATTAACAGACGTGAAGAAGAAGGAAGGAAGGAAAAATATACATACGTTCTCATACTGAAGATATTTATGGTTAAAGAATTTATCTCTTGGTTTAGTAATTATTATTATTGTTTTCACTCGGAAACCCTATCTTTACCGCCTGACTTAATTCTTACACGTTGGTGAGGGTAAGAGTCTACGTGGATTATTGCATCGAATTACCCTAAAGGGATCACGTATTTATAGGAACATAGTTAAGAATCATGAAACATTTTTTACAGAGACTATTAGGTGGAGTATTTTCAAATAAAGGCGAATACTTATAGAAATGTACAGAAATGCTTTAATTATAAAAGAAATATATAAGATATTTTTACGATAAATTTTATATAAAAACTAAATTGAAAGTTGGAATGCCAGTACTGATACCAATATCAATTGAAAATAACATTGTGACTGAACACTTCTAGCAATTTGTCATTCCTGCCGTCATGCCGTTCCAGGAGGTGGGTCAGGGAAGAAACACAAGACGATGACGTAAAGACCACATTAAATAGATTAAGTTCCAATTTCAAAACCGTTTGATTCAGCATTTTATTTATAAATTAACTTATTTTGTTGTTATTGTTACAGCAATTTACAGTCTGACGTAATTTATATATACAATTACATATTTATATGACTTCGCTGAAAAGGTCAATAACCTATTCATTGTTTTCTTTCAAAGAATTATGTTTTAATTGCATAATAAATATCATTGGATTCTGTTCAATAATTTAAAAAAAATTTTAACTGTACTAGAATGTAGATCATTTACGTCTACAATGTCCCGGTATAATGTGATGCTTGGATTACATAGAATCATTTAATGTGGGTAGTTGCACATTTTATTCTTAACGCATGACAACACCATCGTTTAGTTGGCAACATTACCGCCTAGATGGAAGGACCATCGTCTTTCACAACTGACGTATAAAAGAGTCTAAGTTAGAAAATACTAATATATTTTTACTAAATACCCTCTAATATGAAACAATATGTTTTGCGTGTATTGTAACAGAATAGTAATGCAACGATACATTTGTGTATATTTTTATATACTCATAAATATAACTGATTTAAGACTACTTGCGTAACCCAAGCTTATATTATAAATTTGATTACAGTCTGTCCTTTACTGGTAACACTGATAATAATATATGAAAACTGTTTACATTTCAGATTAATATTCACTTTTTATGCATTATAATTAATTGTTGAAAAATAGATATTTAAATTACAACATTTATGTTTTAAGATGTTTTGTATTCATACAAGAAAAAACAAATTATCTATTACTTTATCTTGTTCGCATTTTTCAAATACATTATCCTCTGACCCCCGTTAAACACGTCATATGTCTAAATTTCGAACTGGCGCGCATTTTTGACACTACGAAAGATTTTTGCGTTTATTAAGTGCCCTAGAATGTTCTCGGAAGCGTTTTTGAATTCTATCATCTCGCACTTCGTTAGAGTGGCAGACTATTGACTTAGTATTTCTCATTTTCAGAGGAGATTCATGTCCAAAATCAGAATGATATGGGCTAGTAGTGAAGTCCAAGATTTGGACTATTTTAACGTAGTCCTTACGAACGGTTGCGGCCAAATTTATACATTAACGGAACACATATTTATTATTATTGAAAAGTGTTGAATTCGGTTCATCCCCCGAAACCTTTTTTGTTTTCTTATCCTTAACAAAAACCGCAAATGGTCTATTACTCTTGCGAAATTCCAACATTTCAGCTACCCCGCCGCCCGTCGGACGTCATGGGTTTTACCCGTGAGTCACTATCAAGTGTAAATTAAACCTTATGTACATTGTTACTGGATTCATTAGAGAAATTCAGAAGTTCTTCACACTTCTGTGACACAAATGCTATCAGGATATAGTTACTGAAAGTGGACATAATTTACGAGAAGAGATTACGATGAGACATATTCCTTTAATCGCTTTTTCATTAATGACGCTTTATCTTTACATCTGATAAAGTATTGAAAAAATGATTAATTAGTACTCGCCACAGAGTATTATCATATTATATTATCATTTTAGATTTAATGACGTTTTAACCCATAACACTTCTTTACCTTTGTCACTGATATAGTTAAACCGAGTCCAAGTAAAGAACAATAACAGAAGATGAAGAAAATGATGATGTTCATATATAAGATCAGTAACGGAGGAACTACACTGAGAACTACAATATCGCAACAAAACCTAATAATATACTATATAATATACATCACTATACACATAAAATACAACAAGAAACAAAGATATTTGACAAAGAACAAAACTCTAGTATTCAAGACGAACCCTTATCGCTCAAGTATCGCTCTAATAGGAGACCCGCAGGACGTATTTCGTTAATACTGTGTTCCGGTCAGTGATAGCTGACCACGCTGTGATCTTCACAGAATCCCAACTTGGTGGGTGGTTGAGGTAATAAAGGCAGCATCTCTTTAAGATATTCATAACGACATGTATCAGCATTAAATTGGACTATTGTTTACTTTCTGGGTGCCCGTTTGCAATTCTATTCTTATATAAATACACATATTACGAATTATTAAACCATGATACATAGTTTGCTGATGACCAGATGAAATAAATACATCAAGTGCCACAGCACAGAACAATTTGAGCACGGTTACGAATAACCTACAATTCATCTTATTTAATTGCTATCAATCATTTAGAAGATTAAGGAAAATGAATGACGAGCTATCAATTAATCATTGTAACCATAGCATACGTAATTATATACATATATAGCAGTAATAGCGTAGTGGTTTAGCATTCAGCCTCCCACTGCGTTGGTCCTGGGTTCAAATATTGGCGCGCACGTCTTCACAAAAAGTGTTTTAAAATGTAAAGTTACTTATTCTAACGGTGAAGAAAACATCGTGAAGATGCCTACACACCTTCAAATTCTTTAAATAATGTGTGTGAACTCTGAGAATCCGCAATTGACCAACGTGGAGACTATAGTCTTAATTCTTCTCTGAGAGAAGACCCGTATCCGAGTAGATCATCAGGCATAAGAGATCTAAAATATCTGACCTAATCCTTAACAGTGTCTACATATCTTTTATCTATAAAAAGTATAAATAATCGTAACAAACGTAACATCACGCCTATAATCCCCGAAGGGGTAGGCAGAGGCGTGTAGTATACTCCCACATTTCACCAGTTACGTTTACGTCCCATAGAGCAGGTGGTGAGCCTATTGCCATACACCAGGCACAGATCTAGACTCCGAATCACTACTGGAAATTCTAAATTAGAAAAATCCAATAGTACTAGTCCCGGGATTTTAACCCAGGACCTCCCCATCGGCAGTCGCGCTCGCAACCACTCCACCAAC
>DWJK01000188.1:0-26263 GCA_018248815.1 Croniades pieria auraria
TGCTTTAGTAAAGTCAAAGGGTGGCCCAACAAAATATTAATGTTTTTATAATTTACTAATGGAAATAAAGCAATTTATTCATTAAAAGTAGTTTTATTTCTCTCTAAACCCGAAATATGCAGTAATTTATAGTGCCTAATACTTATGGCCAAGGCTGTATATTTCTCTTTGTATATGTCAGTACAGTAAGACATAATTATTAGGCAGATATAGAGCACTAGCACATATATAATATGATAGTTACCATCTGCTTTAATATTACAGCACAATTTATATATCATAGCTCGGCCTGTGTTGATTTCAATGTAAATAATAGGAAATCATGTTCACCTTGTGTACCCAGAGCCAGGTGATGGATGTGGAGTGTTCTTCGCCTGTAACACAAAAATTAATTCAGACTAGATTTAAAAAAAATACTGTACAATAATAAAACGAATTATTGAAATTTCAATGAAATTTAATAACTAAAATGCCATTTTATTATAGTCTATTTTTATTTAAAGGAATTACAATATAATTTATTTTCTTCCAACAAATTTTTATTATTGCTCTGGCAACACTTTAGTGTTAATCATATTCATTCCCAAATATGTTATACCCTTTTTTTAATATTTAACCTGGCAAACAGAATGGCCACCTTACCTCAGGCCAGTCAGAGATATTTTGTAATCACTGACTCACTGATGCAGCCACAGCCTCATCTACAACATCCATTCTTGGTTTTCTAAATATATATATTAGGCTAGTGTTTGGTAATAATGACAGTTGATATTTTAAAATAACAATATTAAAATGATCTGGCCAGCTGTTACTTACATACACAGCCTACGATACGGGCATCGAAGCAAGAAGGCACCAATGTGGGGCTGTCCCTAGTGCCGGCTGCCTTCTTCAGCACCTTCATGTTGAAGGGGTCATCATTGCCAGACTGTATAGCTTGCAACTCCTTCTTCTCGAGACCGGTAGCATGCTCCATGGGGTCTGGCATCACTGTTGAATGAAGACTTTTATTGAAGAAAGTACATACATTCATATCTTAACACCACGTCCCTGAGGGGATAGGCAGAGAGCAAACAAATGAATAAAATAAGAATGATATAGTAGACATAGTAAATAATATAAAACGGAACTGTAAATTTCAAAGTTACAATTAATTTTCTTCTAAATCTAGCCTGTATTTTTGAGTTAAACCATTAGAAATATCAACAAGTTTATCGGACAACAGCCTGAGTCATTGTTAGATCAATGGCAATATGTAGTTAAGTATGTTATCATATACAGCTGCGATGATAATCTGCAAATTGACTAGGGTCAGTTTGATCTCAAATACATCACTATAGTATAATGATGATACTCAAATTTAATGTATGGTAATAATTGAGACTTTAATAGACTTGATGGATTTAAGATTTGTTATGAGTATAGTTATATTTTTAACTCACAAATTATAGTATAGTAGTATGGAATAATAATAAATACTATAGTATGTTACTATTAAATGTTCCTTGATTATCTAAAAACATGGTTAAATCATGTACTATAATCTGACTATCCTAAAAAAAAAAAATTGAGTTAGACCAGTCAACATCATCATCATCATACTCCTGTCCATTGCTGGCAGTGGTTGGATGCGAAGAGCTGAAGATCGAGCTCAATGACGTGCCATTGGAGAGGCCTATGTCCAGCAGTGGACGGGAGTAGGAGTTAGACCAGTACTTTATTTAATCACGAATACTATAGTAACATACAAATTCTTTAGCTACAAAATGTTTCAAACAAATAACAAAAAATGTAGGGTAATAAGACTGGTAAAAGCTGTAACCATGTGTAGTTGGGATTCCAGGATCAAAGGATGCGGACTCCAGATCGAGTGGTAGATAGACTGTGAATAAAATTGTCAATTTATAGCATCATATTTATAAAAAAGTTTTAAAAACATAATAAAACATCATTAAACAAAGTAGAAATTAAAGAAAAATAGAGAATTTAAGTACATTTTTATTTTTATAATGTATTGGGATATCTACATAGTCATCGTCGTCATCAGCCTATCTCTACACTGCTGGACATAGGCCTCCCCCAATGAGAGCCGAGGACATCTACATATGGCTGTCTAATTCCAAACTATGCATCAAGCGAGTTGTGTTGTAGCAACCAGATGGCTGAGAAACTGTGTACGTACATATAAATACCATACGTAACATCACGCCTGTAATCCCCGAAGGGGTAGGCTGAGGAGTGTAATACACTCCCATGTTTCACCAGTTACGTTTTCGTCCCACGGAATAGGTGGTGAGCTTATTGCCATACACCAGGCACTGATCCAGACTCCCAGTCACTACTAGAAATTCTAAATTAGAAAATTCCCATAGTACCCGACCCGGGATTCGAACCCAGGACCTCCCGTTCGGCAATCGCGCTTGCAACCGCTCGACCAAAGAAGCAGTAATAAAATACATACTTACTTAAATATATTTTAAGTGAAAGTACAGGGCGCCACACAACATTTATGATGTTACTTAACATTTTTACTTTACATATCTTCAAGTGGCATGCTATTAGAGAGGCCTGTGTCCAGCAGTGGATAGGAGTAGGCTGATGATGATGCTTCAACTGTGTTCATGGAATATAAGTTGGTGAAAATTTTGAGTTTAGTGAATCACAGTGTGTCAGCCTGTTAAGGCTGTATGTGTCCACATTCACTGCACATTCATTAACAATGAAAATAAAATAAAGTTGACATTAGAAAATGTTGCTAACAAATTATAAAAATTTAAATCCTATACCATAGTATGTGACATGTGACTGGTGATATGTGGAAGTGCACTACACTCCTCTGATGGTGGCATGTTACTTTTTTTAAATTATGTAACTTCGAAAATGGTAACGATCATGATTTCTTTATTGACACTTGTATGGTACCGTATTTATTGAATTAAATTCTTACACCTACATTGATTGGCTTGGTTTCTTTATGTAGTATACATACTTTGCACAGTGTTGCTATATTTATATGTATGTTTTTCCTACATGCAAAGTGCATTTTTCTGTTAATTTTTACAAGTTGTTACAAGACAATATTAAATAAAAATATGGGAATGAATAGCAGTTTATTGTTATTATTTTTATTAAAATATCATCACTCCGAGTCCCTTGTAGGGTTTCTTTTTGTGTACATATATGTATGTTGGAGCTAAGGATAATATATCTATGTTATGTATCAAAAGAAAAATATACATAAACATATTGAAACCATACATTTAACATATGTATGACATAGGGTTCTTAAAACAAAGCATGAAAAAATTTCATCAAGGCAAGCAACATATTGGTAGCCCTTGATATTGCAAATTTCTATTGGAGACGGTGACCACTTACTATCATGTGGGCTGCCTGCCTGTATGCCTTTCAATATAAAAATATATATATATAGAAATGCAGGCATCTTAATAAATGATAGGTGCAATTCAATGCCAAATTTAAACAACATGTTTGGACTTTCCGCTTCTTCAAATAGAATCCAATAAGACTAAATTTAATTTATTTAATCAAAGCAGTGATAGCATAGTGGTTTGAAATTCGACCTCTCACTCCAAATAAGCTATAATTATAGATACAATAATACTTATTACCAAATAATTATCTGATTTTATACTCATATCTACTTAGTTGATATATAAAGCAGGGACTATGTGTAAAAAACGGACATTTTGAAATCTCTTACGAGAAGGTTATGAGTGTTTGTAAAATTATAAGTGATATTAAATCAACTGAGATTGAATTTTATAATATATCCCATATCACTTTATACTTTATATTGAAAACAGGTAACAAATGAGTTGTTAACAGGCATTAGTGGCCTCAGCAATCTATGAACATTTAATATTGACCTTGAACATTACTAGGAATGTCACTGTTAACCCCTTAACGTGCACACTCGACTTAACTCAAGCACACTTAACTGGCCAAACTGTGCAATACACTTACAATATTTGACTATTGTCTACAACGAAGGTCAAAATCCAAAATTGCAATAAAATTTTTGATTATTTTTGTAATTTTCTTGCCAAGAGAATGTTCTAGATTGTGATTTTTTACATTAAAAAAATTTACTTTTTTGGCTGGTTTTTAAAAAAAAAACTGCCTTAAGGGGTTAAGGTAAGTTACCCAATCAGTGCTAGATGTTAATGAGACTGCTAGATGGTGTTAACAGGACATAGAACATACATAGTTCTAATGTACTTGTAATGTTTGGGCTGGAATAAATTATTATGATTTAAATTGTATTAAATGTATATTGAAAAATCTTAATATCACGTTTTATGTTACAATGACGTAGGATACAATCATGGAATGTCTATGTATCAATAAATTTCTTTATTAGATAAATATACCTTTTGATAAGTTATCTGTGTTAACCTATAAAAAACAAACTTTAAATTTTTTTAGAATTTATGGTTTAAAGCATGTGGATTATTGGAAGATGCACTATAAGAATATGTAGTGACAAATAGACCTTAAATATAAAAAAATCCAGTGCAAATAGTAATCAATTAGAAAATCAATAAAATGTGCATAACATTGACAGATAGTCTCGACTTAAATACGCCTTAAGTTTTTTAATAAACCTATGATTTTTAAACCTAAAATATTATAAGAACTACCTTATACGGGGTTAGTAAGAACAAGAATTATAATATCAAGGGCGAATTAGTGAAAAATTGCATGAATTACGTAACGAAAATCTGACAGTTTAAGCCAAAAAAAATATCTATAATTGTATAATAAAATCTTACTTATGTCAGCATATCCCCTTCGGGCGGTGGGCAAAAGAAGGCCTTTAAAAGCATTTGCTCGAACAATTTGTCTACACAAGGCAGCCATTTCACTCGTTTTACACTAGACCGCTTCTCACGATAGCAAGTGGTGCAATTTGATTTTTCGACAAGAAGGGATGTCCGATGAAAATCGGTATTTAGCGAATCAATAATAATCAGCGAATTGTTGCAATGTACAACACTCGATTTCAGGGTTGTCACTTAATATTTTCTTTTCTTTTTCTTTTGTTCAGTAAGTAAATATTAAATAGACAGGTGTGTTTTTGGGGATTAAAAATAAATGAAAGTGTTATTGTATTGAATTTATTCTAGTGATGGTCATTGATTTTTATGACCATTTTATTCGCTTACCTTTTTTAAATGAAGCCTCTCTTATGAACTTTTTGATAATAAATTTAGAAGTTATAATTATTATGAAAAAACCATGATTCAAAGCATTTTTACTGTATTAATTAACAGGAGGAAGTTTCTACAATTACTGCGTCTAAAAAGAAAAGTACAAAGATACATTATTTAATTAATGTAAATATGTTGTTTGTTCTGTTATTCTTAATTTTTGCAATTTTTTTTTTAACATAATATCACGCCTCTAGACCCCGAAGGGGTAGGCATGGGAGTGTAGAACAACTCCAGGTTTCGTTACTTTTTTAACCCTAACAGTACTCATACTATCGTCTTGATAACTGGGCTTACCTTCCTATTGGTGGTAAATCATGCAGTCTTGTTACGAATAATTAATAACCTCATTACTTTTATAGAACCTAAAACGTAACTGGCGAAACGTGGGAATGTACATGTAGTGCATTTCTGCGTCTATCCCTACGGGGATTATAGGCGTGACGTTACGTTAACGTTTTTGACTAAGTAATAAACGTATTTGTAACAAAATTATCTCACTGAATAACTGACACTACTGATCCTATTGGTACAGTCCTGTTTAAGATAGGTTACAGACGTCTATAAGTGACAGCAGCTTTTTACGTTAAGAAAGAAATAAAATAAATATGAATAACAACAACAATTTTAATTCAGAGCGTTAATTAGTATATTAAATTAAAAAACATTTTCCATGAAGGGTATTAAATGTGGCTAATGAGCTATAATTAGTTATTTTATCTCCGTAATAACAGCTGGAATATATTTTTAATAAAGGAATACTTCTTGTAAAATACTGTCGCTATTACCTGTAAAATAAAAACATCAATTTATCATTTCATTGCGTGTGAATAAAGTACTTGGATCCGATGAATATCCCACCTTACTGTACATCATCATAACTCATAAGCTTAAAATTTAAAAAAAAAATCTACTATTCAAATTTATTTCATTTATAAAACATTATTTCTGGTTTGATTAATTAAATCTGTCCCCCGCCCCTATGTTAGGACGATTCGAAGTATACGTACTAAGATTAAAAACTGTATTTTCTTATGTATCTTGTTAATTTTATTGACACATAAGAAAAAAGACGATATAAAACTGGAACAAAATCAGTTTCTCGTTCTGCCGCTTCTCTGAACAAAGCATCCCTTGAAAGAATTCAAGCGAACATCGATTTCTCCCTCTTCAAGCTGAAAATTAAAGCATTAACTTTATGTCAGATTATTTTATGCTTTATTATTAAATAAATATCTCATAAAGTGAAAAATAACTTTTAAGCTCTAGTCTCTCCTCGATAGAACTTATAAATAATTTACAATTATATAATGTTAGTAATACAGACGATACAACATATATGTATAGATTATCCTTACAGGATCATTTAAGTAAAGTTCTCTATAACACGATGGTGACACACATTCCCGGATGCATCGAGTACGCGCCAAACCATTCATATGGCTGCATGCACTGCTTTGTTCACAAGCTGATTCAAACTCTCGAAACGTCATTTCCTGTAAAGTCAAACGTTTTAAAATTTGAAAAAAAAAACAATTAAACCCCCACGTCCCCCACGTCTTCAAGTTGTTAAATATTTTCTTTATATAAACAATATGAACAAACTTAAGTTCAGTTTGTAATTACTCACGTTCTTTGGAGAATCTTTATATTGGTATTCTTTGAAAGTAAATGTTACCGCATTTTGATCACTACACCATACTCCAAACATGCTTGTTAAAACGAAAAAAGATGTTCTGAGCATTATAATTCTTTATTGGCTCGAATTCCAAACAATCAATGTCTGTAACTATTTATGCGGTTGTTTTCTGCGCATGTCAACTAGATTTAATCATAAAAGAATGTTTAAAAAATGCTATACGTTTAAAAATATACGTAGTCATAGTTTTGTTTTTGTTTTTTTTGCAAGATTTTTATAATAATGTAATTTCTAAAATGTTTTCTATTCATATTACAATTTTGCGATATTTACCGAATAATTATGAAATGACTAATATCGTTCTGAAATATTTGACACGCTTAACACTTACAAAAACTTAATGTACTTACTACTAATATTTTGACGATGAAATGGTAGACATAAGATTTTAAGCAATATTGTGTATCGTATATATAATATTATTGTTAGTTAAAACTAAGTGACATTGACTTGTGAATATTGTCCAATTTTCATGAATAGTCTGTTCTTCAGTGAATGTGCTGTCAAAATGATGCTAATTGCATATCTGTGTTTTTTGTGCGAACGAATGTGAATAAATTCATTACAGGTGTACAAACAGAATTCGTTTTGAATTCTGAAGTATTCATTGTCCGAAGTTCGAATCGTATTGCTGAAAAATTAAAATAGTGCCGTGTAAAATTGTTTCGTGCGTTTTTGTAAGTAGTGGTACAGTGTTAATTGTATGAAATAGTGGCGTCAGAGATCACGATTATTCCAATTTGGTGAGTGGATTTGTTTGTTTATGGTTTTTATTCGTATTCAATCGTTCTATTTTTGAAATATTTTTTATTTCTGGTTTTCCTCTACAAAAACAATAATTATGGGGCTATTTCATTCATTTGTTTCTTTATTTTTCGATAGCTCTTCTTATAAGGTACCTTTTACGTGTATACTTATGACTTGTATTGCCCTAAATAAAAAGTGTCGATGTTAGATTATCAAAATCATCATTTTACACGTAATCTTAATTTATCCAGACACTAATATGAAATCATATGGAAGAAAAGCACTGGCCATGTTGAGTAGGGTCAGTCCTTCAATTATAAAATTACCGTTACTATGCGTAATTAATATTTCACACAAATGTTGCATCACTTTATAATTAGTGTCTATAGAAATAAGAGATATGTATAGTTTTTTTTATAGTTTTTGGAATAGGTTCATCTCTAAGTCAATTCTAGTTGGAAAATATAACAGGTTTAAGTTAAAATATCTGATTAGATTACCTATATGGATTCAAAATACATTAATAATAATAATAATAATTTTTCCATAGATAATTTTTTCTGTGATAAAAATTATAATCACTAGTGAATACCTACTAACAAGTATAAAAAATTTATATGTATATGCCAAAGTACTGTTTTAAATTTGGTAATATTGTTACACAGTGAATATTAATAAATGAATAGCAAGGTTACTGAAGTATAGTATCTCAGTTAAACAAAAAAAGTTTATAAAAACGACATTAATGGGTACATTATCATGACCAAGTCAATATTTAATGACTTATAATACAATTTAAGAATGTTTGATTCTCATGTTAGCTAGTTTGTCTTATGAACTATGAAGTTAGGAAGAAAATAATAATCATCGTCATCATCACACCAGCATATCACAACAGCTTTCCAATTTGCAAGTTGACTACCCACAACAATATATCTCCTCACTACAATACAATTAATAGTAATAGATTAATTTAATAAGTAGTACTGAGTCATAATGAAGAGTGACTATACTTGCCTACTTTTTGTCTTTCACATCAAGGTGTTATGACCCTAAAACATTAGTGCAAACTTGGTGCAAATGTACTAGAGTAGACAAAGACTATAAACGAAAATATATGTTATTGCAAGACAATAAGGTTGTATTTCCTCATCTTTATATAACTGCTCACTCGATTTGTGAAGTTTCGCTTTCAACAATTTTAAGTCTTTGACTCATAGCAATAAAAGTGTATTTCCCTTGAATGTACAAAGAATATATTTGAAGTGGGGTAGGTAATTTTGCGATATGCTGGTGTAGAGGATATTATTTACCTTGCATAATGTTGTTTTAAAGCTCTGATAAATGAGTTTATTATGCCCAGATTAATTCACAGCGTTTATATTACAGCTTTGATGTATAAATTATTTTGGCAGTGCTGCCATATTTTTAAGAGGAATTTAAATATACTGTGAACTGTTTGATTAAAAGCATTTATGAACAGATAGAAATCTAAATTGATTTTAATACATTTAAATCTTGCCTTTTCAAAATAAATGTGGATAGGTACATGCTAGGCAAGCATGCTGCATAATACGCCACACTTTTCATTACATCAGGTAAGGCTGTGGCCTAGTGCTGGGCTATACTAAATAAAAATAAAAAAATGATGTGTGGTGGTTGGCATTGGTATTTCTGGGACCTTACCTTTGTTATGGTTCTTCCCTTAGGTATTATTAGGTTTATGTATTTAAAAAGTGATTAAATTGGGCCCATACACTAACAAATAATTGTAGGTATGTGTTGTGTACATTTTTAATTATTATTATTGTACCTTTTCATTTCTGTAAATTATGGAAACAATAGAATTAGTCATAAATAAACAACATTTAAAAAGCAGTGATAGCCTAGTGGTTAAGAATTCAGACTCTCACTCAGGGGGTGCTGGGTTAAATCCATGGTTCACACCTCTTTATAAAGTGTGTTTTAAGTTTAAATGTCACTTGCTGACGATGAAGGAAAGCATTGTAGGGAAACCTGCACTCCTTAAAATTCACTATAAAAATATTATATAAATATAGAATGTTAAATGGGTTGATTGATATATATTATTTTTTATTATTAAACAATATTTATTAAGGTACTATTATATAAGGTACTATTACATTAAGGTACTATTATATTATCTGTGTCATTCAATTCTTATTATTACCAATGGCAATGGGATTTTACACATTTTTATGTATCAAAAAAGTGATGATTCTAGATCTAGAAGAAGCATATCAGGTTTGTAAGGATAGAGATATTCGGCTCATAGTGCTCTCTGCCTACCCAGTAAGGGACCTGGCATGAAATATTGATAATGATATTGTATGTCGAATATGGTATGCACTAGTTTTTGTGAGTTACAACAGCATCATCAACCATGTTATTGTGTCACTGTGAGGCATGCATCTCATCTCAAAATGGTACGGTTAAACCAATAGTCAAAGAATTACATCTATTGATTACATAGGCTTGTATTATGAATTTTTAAATTTTAAGTATGTAGTCAATAATGTTATGTTTTCTTATAAGCACTATTTTTTGGTACTAACTGTGCCCACAATTTCGTATGCGTAGATTTCGTAAGTTTTGAAAAAATCAATTGACATAACTTCTTTATTTGGTAATGATTTAAATTATAAGAGTACTGAATGTGAAGTGAAGCCCATCACAATATAGTCTATATAAGCCATTTCTGAGGTTAGCGTGTACAGACATACAGACAAACAGACAAAATGAAAAAACATTGTTTTGGGTTCTCTTGCATATATTAAGGCACCCCATTATGAAATTTTAAATATATTTGCCATGTACAGACAGTGATCAATTACAGTTTTATTATATGTATAGATTTGTTTCTAAAATATATCTTTATAGTCTAAAATGGTCTTATTAAGCCTTGTAAATTACAAACATGTTGTTGAACATACTGATATCAATACTTCAAGATAACAGGAATAATGTACTTAGCAGTACAATAGACAATAACAATAATTATTTATTTGTTATGTGTGTATTTCTTATGTTAATTTTACACTGTAGTGTACAATAACAAAAGTTATTTATTTGTTATGTACTTCACATATATTTCCATGTACATATAGCTGTCTTTTAGTAAATCTAAATGTTACATCAATAATCATCCACCCTTTTGTTATTCCACTGTTTGAATGGCTCTCCTTTTCGAATGAGGATAGTGCTTCAGTAAGGGAGTAATGTGGTCAAAAGAAGTCTTTAATATTACGTAACATCACACCTGTAATTTCTGAAGAGGTAGGCAGAGTGTAGTACACTCCCATGAATCACCAGTTACATTTAAGTCCTATAGAATAGATAGTGAGCCTATTGCCATACACCGGGCACAATTGTAGACTCCGAGTCACTATTAGAAATTTTAAATTATAAAAATCCCATAGTACCCGACCCGGGATTTGAACCCAGGACCTCCCGATCGGAAGTTGCGTTTGCAATCATTCGACCAACAAGGCAGTTAATAATATTAATCATGTATAATCTGATAAATCATATTGCCTCCAAGTTAAGGCTCCATGGGGTTTGCTGTATATATGTAAAGTCCTTTGTCAATGTTCAGCTGCAATTTTTGACCAGTATTAATAGTTAACTGGTGCAGATAGACATTTAATATAGGGCAGAAAAATGAAGGCATATATGCTTAACCAGAATGCCTTGATAAGCATTGCAAAGATGATGTGTATCAGGTGGGGTGGAAGAAACTGGGTGTCGAAAGTCAAAGGCTGACTATGGATTTATGGATGGATCGTTTAGCGATAGTGGTGATAATGATGAAAAAGAGCTTAGTAGAGTCTAGTAGAGTCCAGTAGAGCTTAGTAGAATCTAATAGAAAAAGTTTCAGTACTTTTGTAGGAGGTTTTTTGTCGAAACGTTTTATATTATATATTCCCAGCGGCCATAATGAACGCAAACAATCGCTTTTGTAGAAAACAATATGAAACCGCGCTCGTTTCACTTTTAACGACGCCGATCTACGAACATGACTCACGTACACAGAATGATCAACGCAATCTTACTAACTACTGGTTTCTCTGCAACTCCACTGGACGTTTGTTATTATTAAACTCACGTCGCCTGTTATCCAATGTTTGGGATTCTGACTGTCCCTTTGAACAAGTGTATGGACGATATTTGCATGTGGATTGTTCGTGTAACGTTTTTATGAATGGTATGTACAAGAAGGCTGACTGGTTTTGGGTTTCTCATTGTGGACATGCAATAATACCGCATTATTGCTATAGAGCGATTAATGTTCTTTTCATTTGTTCTGAGACTATTCAGATTTATTGTTTATAGTTACTTTTGAATATATATTGTTTTTCTGAGGATAATAGGAACTACAAAGTGTATGATTTTGCATTATTTTAATTATGTGTGTGTCACTTTGCGTATATCGTCACTCCACCTAGCTGGAGGGCGTCCCACGCTACGTTTATCAAGACGCGGTCTCCACCCCAGAACACGTCTACACCAACTAATTTGTGTATACCACTTTATAATTAGTTAAAATGTTCGAAACTTGGATTGTTATTTTTATGACTAATTGGATTGCATGGCATATTTTTATATCTGTCTAATCTAGTACGAGCAGACAAACAATTCATAAGATAAGAAAATTAGTATGAGACAGATGACTCAGAATTAGTTGTGGTAGGTACTCTTCTGACATTTTGCTACTGGTAGCATTGTCATTGGTACCTTGGGCTTGGCAGCACCTAACGGCTCTGATCGTTCATAAATTAGTACTTCCCTGTATGTGTAAGTGCAGAGTGCGATGTTCCCCGTGTGTTGAAAATGACGCATACGAATTATATTTCAAGTCTATTGAATCTTAGTGCATTCGGTGCACGTGCACTTACAATCGTGAGCGCTTACCCCTTTTAGTTTCCACGTACGTGTCTTTTGACGATGTCGTTTTGTTACAATTCATAATTTAAACCTTATTACATTTGAAATAGAGTTGAAATGTACATAATCGTATTGTATTTCGATGATGAGGCTATTATTTGTTTTTTTTGTTCCATTTCTATGAACTCGTGGACCGGTTCGAGTCATCGTGTATTAAGTTTTTTTGTTTGTTTTTTATCATTGATAATATTAACGTAAATCAGTAGTAGTTGTACGTAGATCGGCTCCTTTTTAGAATGGGCTTTTTTAAGCCTGTGTTTTTATATCAGTGTGTTTATGTTCTATATCTTCTTTGTATAATGGTTACGATTCAGTGTTTGTAACAGTACGTTTGCTTTTAATGGAGAGAGTAGAAAACGAGCTAGCAGCGGTCATAAATTGTCTCTGCTGACAATAGACAACTGTGGTTGACCTTGAACAGGACAGTTAGGAAAAGGACTGTTAGTGTCGTTAGTTAGTATGCGTTGTTAATAAGATTGTTAGAGATAACCAACGATATGACGATAAATTGAGATTATACAAGATGGAGGGTAGTTTATAAGGAAATACATACATACATACATATCTTCACGCCAAGTCCCTTACGGGGTAGGCAGAGAGCACGGAGTGTCAAACATAACATATAAGGAAGTGATATAATTAATCATTTTGACTCTATCGCTTAAACCGAACGGATGTGTTGTACCTTGTCCCTGTGCAATAAAGCTGAAAGTTTTTTTAATTGTACACTAGATTGTAAGCTATGTACATTAGTATGTAGAAATATATAACGATGGAGGGTAAGCCAGATGGCATTACACGAATATTACGTCACGTCGGTACATTACAAGAATGTATGTCTATTTTATACTTGTGACATTAATCACTAGAAAGTCATGTGACGAGACTAAATATAAGACTTAATGATATATTCAAGATATACCCGATGGAAGTGCGAAGTCTGCCAATCTCTACTGGGCCAGCGTAGCATTCTGCGGCCTTAATCCTTCTCATCATAAGAGGAGACAAATATGCAGGAATGAAATGAGAAACTTGTTGAAGATGGTGATGATCAGTAACGCAGCGAAAATACTTTGCTAAAATTTTCTTTTCTTCATAATGACTGGTTCGAAATTAAATAACTCATATGGCATATTATAATACATGTTTAGCATCTTATTTCTCTAATTTAGAATTTCTAGTAGTGGCTCGGAGTCTGGATCTGTACCCAGTGTATGGCATTAGGTTCACCACCTATTCTATGGGGCTTAAACGTAACTGGTGATACGTGGAAGTGTACTACACTCCTCTGCCTATATCTTCGGGGATTACAGGCGTGATGTTACGTTTATGTTTAGCATCTTCTTATTAGCAGTAGCCTCTATTATCTTCTTACTAGCCTTACCCTCTATTCCACAGGGATTCATATAATATAATTGGTGAATCGTGGGAGTATACTATACTCCTCCGCCTGCCCCTTCGGGGAAATACAGGCGTGGTGTTGTTATGTTTTTTATTAGCACAACAATCTGATAAAACTGGTTTCGGTTCACGTGTGGGTGGAGTAGCATAGTAATAAAGAATTCAATGCTGGGAACGCAAAACGTGCATGGTTCAGCCATGTCACCTTTGTCAGCCTTGACGACTTGACGATTACTGTCATTTTCTTTTAATCGATATTAACTAATCGATACTATTTGTCTATATCGATGTTCCTTTTGGAAGTGTATATGTCACTTTTATATGCTGGCAGTTGAATGTATTTGTTGATTATTCGATGACATTTTCTCTAGATACCCTCATAATTAATGAATGTTTATTGAGTAACGGTTCGTGGTAACGAGTACTGTCGTGGTAAAATTGCCCCATTGGTAAAATTTTGAAAACTCGACGCGCTTTGTTGAGGATATACAGAATATAATATTTGTCTATACCCATTCATATAATACATCTTGTTTGGTTTAAAGCAATTCATGTACGAGTCAAAATAGACATGTCTTTGAAAGCTGGTCGTGTTTAATCACTTTTAAGAACTTTATTGTTCCACATTTGAATACAGATCTTGTCTGGGTATGTGAAGGTTTAAGGTTGCAGTCTGCCACGCTGGTCAAGTGCGGATTGGTAGATTTCACACACCTTCGAGGGCATTATTAAGGTTTTTAAGTTTTGTACTTTTTTTTTCACTATTCAAATAATAATAACCCCCGCGAATGTATTTATTTATCCTTTATTGTTGGTAACAAAGGACGACTTAATGCCAAGTAGCATTTTCTACCAGTCAACTCAGGTGGTGAAGAGAGTTGGGGTAGGCACGTAAGCATCTTAGTTTAGCAACTATATGTACATAACTTTTATAGTCTAAACTGCATGCCACGTCCTTAACTCTAGACTCTCGAACAGGAGACATATCCAACTCACTCCTCCATCACGCCACGCTGCATAGTGGTATTTAGTATGACTATAATAGAGATGGTTAATACAACTCATTAGATCACACCATTGTTATGTAACTTAACTATTAAAATAACATATTTATACCGGTTATGCAAGTGATAGGGCTTCGGTGACTCGGTAAGGTGTACGGTACAAAGGTCACTACAATGTTCTCTTGCGTAAATGACAAGGAAATGACCGTTGTTCCTCGTTATAACACAATTTGTTGGTGACTAGTGGTCGCCGTGTTTGAAGTTTGACCGTGACTCGTTAACTTTTAAGTCTGAATTTTTGTGTAGTTTTTGTTTCAAAAAGTATATAATTATATCTGTAAATTTTTAATCTGTGTTCCTCTTTAGCAACAGACTATTATGTCTGGTATTGCTATTATCAGTGTATACAATGAAATGTATTTTGTTTGATTTAATGTATTTCTAACACAAAATGTATAGACAGTTTTAGGATTCTATGCACCTTCTCTTTATAAACTGTAACCATACAAAATTTGACACTCCTTTGAACGCGCAATGTTCCCAAATAGGGCTACAAAAATTTCTCTCCATGTTTTTATGTACTTCTCGGTTCGTTGTATACATTTTTTTATATTCGTGTTGGTTACGGAAGTCTTTATTCTTGATTATGGTTTCAACGGTTATATTTATAGTTTTATTCTAACGGTTTAAAGGCTAATCGGTTTTTAAAGGGCGCGATTATTTAATAGTTGTAATATTGTTGTGTAACGTCTACAAAGGAGGCTTTCGTTAGCGCGCCAAAGCTTTTGTTAAGTATGCGATACGATTTGGCTAAGGTGAGATTAGATAGTAGTGTTCTGGAGTGGAGACCGCGTCTTGGTAAATGTAGCGCAGGACGTCCTCTGGCTAGGTGGAGTGACGATATACGCAGAGTGGCTGGTAGTGGTTGGATGCGAAGAGCTGAAGATCGAGCTCAGTGGCGTGCTATTGGAGAGGCCTACGTTCAGCAGGGATGGGAATAGCCTGATCATGATTATGACGTTGAAGATTAGATAATAACTTTATTTTTTTGTGGATAACGTGGCATACAGTTGCCGGTATTGTGCTAATTACATGTAGGTACACTTAATCCACTTAATAAGCAAACATAAATATAAACGTAAACAATAGAAATAGAAACAATAGAAATTATACTTTAAAAAAACATAAATCAATGTAACGTTCAGATAGGGTTATGCCGTCCATACTATGATGACATTGCTTGCGCGCGTGATGTCAGAAAATTTATTTCGCTGGCAACACAATGCACGTGTGGGACGTGTTACGAAAAGCGAGAGTTTATTTACGGAGATGTATATGTATATCTATGTATTAGTATGTGCAGAAATATCTTTGAACCCCTTTTTGAGAATATTGTGTGCACTGAAAATGAGATTTGGTAGTTATAGTTTGTATAGAGAAAGAGTGTAGATAACTAAATTTATGATGTGTATAGAGCGGGATAAAAACTACTCGGATCTGGTACTATTGGATTCTTAGATTTTCTAGTAGTGGTTCGGAGTATGGATCTGTGCCCGGTGTATGGCAATAGGTTCATTACCTATTTCATGTGGGAGGTAGGCGTAACTGGTGAAATGTGAGAATGTATTGCACTCTTCTGCCTACAACTTCGGAGATTACATTAGTGATATTACTTTTTTTTGTTTACAGAGCGGAATTGCAGAAAGTTAAACCTTGTATACAATATCTGTTACAAAAACTTTTGTTTGATGTGACACGTGTGTTGCCAATACATTAAATTAAAATAAAACATTCAGCGTTAAGGTACATGCTGTCAATGTCACTGGTGTGTACTCTGTGGTCAAACGATGGCAAAGATAAAACATTTACAGAGGTGTACTCTTTGATATAAGAACATAATACCTTTCATATTCACAAGTTTATGAATCTTGGTCGTATTTTACCACTGGACCTGTTGGACCACTAGTTTTATTCTATATATGTATGTACACTCTGGCCAGCTATGTACATACACGGCCTTCTGACTATATATGTGTGTGAACATGTCACATGATATGTTAATGCCTACACGTCCAAGTCACATTGGACTAACATTTTGTTTGAGAATGAATCAAGCAAGTCTGTCCCCCTTATCTCCATGTAAATGTGTCTCACGAAAAATATAGCATTGTCTCCTAAAAATGCACTCCATCTTGGATGCCTTCCAAGTTGCGAGCTGAATGCTATAATGTAGCTGAGAATATTTTTTGAACTCGATTACATGGTCTATGGTGACAGGTGCTGTTGCCGTTCGTCCATAGTCCCGCTTCTTAATTAAAGGGCTGGTAGTGTCGAGGGTGGGGAGGCTGGGGAATAGCAGTGCCTTAGTGTTAAGTCGGTCCAACTCTTTCGCTAGTTACCAATGCGTTGTCTTAATGCTGACATTTATTTGATGTCGTGCTGATGATGATGATAATGATGATGCTGATGATGATGATGTTCCATCATTACCTTACTGCGTTTATATCATATATAATCAGTAACATGTGTATTTCGCAGTTATTGTCTCATTTGTCTTATAAAGTTTGTCGGTTAGCACGTTGGTCAATTTAATGATATGAACTAGGCTGTTATTATACCAGGAGTTATCTATATGTTCATACATTCTTTTCCTACCTTCCTCATCATATCCTTTTCAAAGTCTTAACGATCCAAGTTTTCGTATCAAATGATAGCTACGATCCATGAATTTAAGAAGATAACTGCAGCAAGATTGCAAATGCTTATGCATCTATCTTGTTCTTGTGGAGATGCAGAAGATGAAGTTGTGCTGCTTTCCCCCATTTAAGATTTCGATGCAGATTTAAAAACTCGTAACTTTGAAACATTATTTAATTTAAGCAATTGTTTAAGTTTAAGCATGATTTAATTTAAGCCAACTATGAAGTAATTCTTTTAATTGTGTTAGTAGAGTCGTAGAGTCAATCATACTTCAGTCAGTTTTTCAGACTTATGTTTAATATCATCATCATCACCATCAGTCTAAATCCACTGCTGGACATAGGCCTCCGCTGAGGGGTTTTTCCCTATAATTCCACTCTGGGCAGGCGAGTTAGGAATTGCAGAGCACTGCCGACGCTGTTTAATATATTAATATAGATAATCTTATAATTGAAATCATAGTGCAATTTGATTGATTTCATTGTTTTAATTTTTGTATGGCAATAGTCACACCCTTTTTTCCATGGTGGGGCGTACAACATACCTAGCGAAACGAGACAGTGTACCACATTTCTCTGCCTACCCCTTTGGGGAAATACAGTCAGGATGTTGTATCATAAGTTATGTCATTGTTTACACACTCGTCTATGTCTAGACGCTTATTGTTCCTGTCCTGAGAGGGACGGGGTGTAGTTGACAGGGTTGAATTGTTTGAGCTGTTACGTTTTAATGTTATCATTATTATCAGGAAATTTTTATTTAGATTCATACGGATGTTCTGACCTTGGATTTTTTGCAATTAGTGGTAACACTTGTATGGAGCCGAAATTGTTAGTGTTTGAAAGTATATACATATAACAAATATACTAGCAATATTTGTATATTATTTCACATTTAAAAAAATATTCTCTTGATTATTTCATTGTCATCCTAAGACTCGATCTTTAAAAAAAATATACCTTGTCTATGGTTCCAATATTATTATATAAATGTCATGCTATCATTTACTAAGCAATTTTGAAGTTATTTGATAAGACTAAGTACCTCACGTTTTCATTATGCATTTCTTCATATAACTCTTTCTGTATATAAGGTCAATCCAAGAAAATTTAGACAGAAGACTGTACTACTACACTCGCACGTTACATCAGCTACGTTATACGTCCTATCATGGAAAAAGTGGTGAGCCTATTGCCATACCCTGAATACAAATCCAGTCTTTGAGCTACCACTAGGAATTTTAAGTTCGAATAACCTAGTATGTAGTATCCGAACTGGGAATTGAACGCCAGACCTCTCGAACAATAGTCTCGCCTGCAACCATTCGACGAATGAGGCAGGTGACATAAGTCTGGTTTGTTTGGCCTTTAAACGGAAGAATTGCAACCAATTTTACAACAAAAAAAAAAGAAAGTATGGGCAACTACGAATATTTGGTATCTTATTAGGTACTCAAACGATACATTTCTGTGTTAGAAATTTTAGATCACGAAGAGTATAAAATATTTAACACAAACATGATTATGATTTGTTTGGCAACAGACAATCGATCAAAGACAAAGCACCTTGTTGCCTTTACATACGAGCTGTATTAATGAAACGTTCCATATATACTTATGTAACTAGTTTAAACCCCATTTATTTATTTATTGAATAATAACTGTGTACATTACAGATGTTTATAAAATAGACTCGACACAACAGTTTATCCCTTCGGACATTCAATATTTTATTTATTTATTTAATTAATGTAACAATCGTTGGTAGACCTAATAAATAAATAAATAAATAAATACAGTTTTTAGTTAGGTACATATGTAAATTCGTTGGCCATAAAGCCGCGTTTCAATATGTCACAGGCTGTTTCTTACGCGCCAGTGTCAGATGTCAACGCTCGAAAAAAGAACTAGGAACAAAGGAGCGTTCGGTACACAAATTGAATAAATACATAATGAGGTGTTCATTTTGATAATGTCATTCGCGAGTTCGGGCTTTGGCGCGCAGTTCGGTCCGAGTACTCGAGCGAGCGTATCATACTCAACCGCTATTAATTGGCGTGTAATATTTATTTACATGTTGAATAATTGTCATCTCGCGTTTACACTGCCCACGTAACGAGCATAGTCTGTTCCTTTTTTAAATTGTTGTTCCATTCCTATTTTTTTTATTTAAAAGAAACGGACAGTGTACTATAGTCTGTTATGTGCTTGTATGTGTAATTGTATATATATTTTGTCTGTCACGTAGTGTGTAACGGTTTGCTCAGTTGTTGGAAATTTAGTTTGTGGATTTTTGTACAGTGTTGGCATTATCGTGCTATACCCGTTTACCTGTCGGATTTTTGGCGTGCTTTTTCTTGGCATTGATTCCATCGACTGAATCGCGCGGAATAGCCAATGGATACGAAAAGAATTCGTTTGAGTAAGTGGAAGGTGTTGGATTTAGTTATTTTTAAATTTTAACGCGGATGCACGATTCCGTGGCGGATGATTGGCGAAAAATTAAATTAAATGTTATTGTTCTTTTCCTGTTCTACATCAAGTTTATTGCTTTTTTGTCGTTGTTTAGTATTATAAGCATTTAAGTCATTTTTAACGCGTTCAGTATAACTAATCAGCAATAAGACCAACTTATACGTTTTTAATAATTATGTGACTGTAATTAAATGTTATTTTGCCCTTATCACATATTATATATTATCTATACCGCCCATTCCATACGTATGTTTTGCTAATCCGAGGTACAAAACAAAGATATGGCGATGTTATATGTATATTTATATATATGTATATGTCATGTCTGTCTAGCACATGTTGTATTACAGCGGAAACGTCCTTTCCTATAAGTGAAATAATATATACCGTTTGCTATACCGGCCGGTATTATCTTGATTTTTACTTGGGCCAGAAGGGTTTGGCTGAAATTTTGCCTAGGATGGCAGATAGAGTTCAGAATAGAAACCATTGAATAGAGTGCTTTAACATTATCACTATTACATGTTACTACTCTTACACAGAGCATAGAGTGACAAAAATATCTCAATCCTTACAGACTGGATGTGCTTCTTATACATTTATCACCCTCTTTAAAACGCCTCATAAACTCCATTTTCGAAGATCTTTGACTTACCCATTATCAGAGGGAGATTAAACTATGCACCTAATTATGTTTTTTGGATTAGCCCAACTAATTTCAGATCTGCGACTATCTGACGTCCTTTTGCATGAGTCTAATACCATTGGAATTTTCTAATTTAGAATTTCTAGTAGTAACTCGGAGTCTGGATCTGTGCCCGGTGTGTGGCAATAGGCTCACTACCTATTCCATGGGACTTAAACGTAACTAGTGAAAGGTGGGAATGTACTAACACTCCTCTGTCTACCTCTTCGAGTATTACAGGGGTGATGTAACGTGTTTTTTTTCTTTTGCATGACCTTGAAGATTGTTTAATAAAAAAATAAGTACTTTAATACAATGGTATTGGTACAATAGTTTCAAGTTTCTTCGGTTTAAAATCAATAACGTCAAGTGAACAATAAAGTTTGACGTGATGACGTCGTGACGTCTTATGACCTCGTGAGGTCATAAGTCACCCGCAGAAGCATTATTGTCGCCTCGTTTAGTTTTCAACGGTTGTAATTATATTAGAAAGTAGGGAGTGTATTCTTTGTGATACACAGATTTTTATTTTTATTCTGCCTAAAAGTTTTTTTAACTTTTTTTTACCGATTAACATGCTGCCGGTTTCTTACGAAGTATGCGGAGAGCAGAGAATAGCAAATATCTATCCTAACAGAGTTGACGAGTTTCTATTACATTTGTTAGTCTCTTCAAACATACACCCCAGAGACTTATGGCTGTATCAATGTCCAGTATCAGTATTTGGTCAATTTGAGTCTTGTTCTCCCTCGGCACCTAAATCTATCAATATTCGCAAAACAAAACCTCATACGAATCGTCTTCAATCCCACTATCCTTTCACTGTCACGGGTCTCGCCTAAGCATGAGAAAGCTTAAGACCAATCTGCCTCTCTGACCGAGTGGGGATTGGCAGAGTTCACACGCGTTAGAAAACTTTATCCAGTATTGTTAGGTGTACAGATTTCCTCACTAAGTGTCCTTTCACCGTTATATCGACTTCTATTTTTGATTTTCGACTACCTCTGCACCACTTAGTTCTACAGATAATGAGTTCGACCTACTTAGTTATAGGTCCTTTAAATAATTGCTACTTGAACGATAAGGACACCAATAGGACGCGCCTTTGTGTTTACTGTACGAGGCGTATCCTTTGTTTTACTACGCGATAAAATATATTGTATTTTATATTCTTGCCATAAATTTGGTTATGATTTGCGCAATTGTTTGCCTCTCAAGTGCGCGTTGTGTTTTGTTTTACGTTGATAAGATAGTGTGGAAGTGATAAAAATAAATCAATATTGGGCTAATTTATCCGTATGTTATGAACTGCGGCGTGAGAGTTTCAGTTTTCGTATAGTAGAATGTTTTCGTTATCGTCAGGCTAGAAAAATCGATGCAGACATATCTTAACGCCAGGTTCTTTACGGGATAGACGGAGTGCCAAATATCTTTATCAATGCAACGCAATCCAATTTATTTGAACCCAGGACCCTCGGGTATGACAGACTGAATTTTAAACCACTAGGCTATAACTATATTTTGTTTAAATATTGTATTTGCTTCATTTAATGTTAAACTGTTGCATTGTATTTTCTTTCGGTTTACATCACACTCGTAATACAGAGAACCATCATCTTCATCATCATCAGCTCACTACTGGGCGGTAGAAGTGAATTTTATTTAATGCTGTATCCAATTTATGACGAAATCACTGTTTAAATATTACACGAATCCACTAATGTATTGATTATTAACATGTTTTCTTCAGTATGCATTTTATGATAGCCGTCGATAATACGGACGTTGTGAATTATAATAATAACGAAAAAGTTATCAAAATTATTGCATATAATAAAAATGTCGTATTACTTCCTGTTTGTTAATTAATATAATTGGATTATAGAACTTTTTTGTGACTGACTGGATTGGAAGTAGATATGCAAATGTATCGGAATATAATACGAATATATTTTTTTATATATACATATATATAATAAGTACATTAGGTCTGTAAAAGTAAGGATATTTGAATCTCGGAGCTTTTTGTCTAGTCCGTAAGGCTTCTGGTGTGACGAAGTAATATTCTATTGTGATAATGCGTTATGGGATACACATAACATAATGTATATCATGTCTATGTCAATGTTTTCGATTGTCTCTGGGCCATACTAACAGTATAAATACAAACGTAACTCCTGTCAGATTGTCTGTTACTTTTTTCAAATTCCTATAATTCTAGAAAGATTTAGTCCCGGGGCAAAGTGATGCCTAACTATTATTCCTTTATTACCCTTAAAATAATGTAATAAGGTGTGAAAGCAACCAAGTTCGGGTAAATAAAATTTCATGTAAAAACAGCCGGTCATCTTTAATCCTTTTATCGGTCGACGCGGGTCTCCTATCTGAATGAGAAGGGTTATATCGACAGCCAGTTGTTTATTAAAACGCAACGATTTATTTTGAAAAAAAAATACTGGCTGTTTATGGTCTATGCAATGTTAGTTTTTACCGTGACGTTGACAGCTGTGCAGTACGCGCTATGGAATATATAAATCCGCATATCTCGTGATTAAGCGGGTAGATTGAGATAATGAAAAAATAAAGAACACTTCAAATGCTACATCATTTGTATTGTATTAATTTCATTAGCATAGAGAAAATAGATAAAAAAATCTATGCGTTATCGTTATCGACCATAGATATTTTTCACGCATTCTTTTTTTATTACCATCGTTAAGATCGTCACAGATAAAACTATAATGTCTATTAATATATTGCGCTATAATTTTATATTATAGTATACTATCGCAGACAGTAGCTATGCTTTAACATATATCTTTGCGGTCATTATACACGCGCTATATCTAGCTATATTTGTTAACATATTTTGACGACGTAAGAAATATATATGTATTATAGTTACGTGTTCAGTGAGCGTTACTATAGAAAATATATCGTAATTCATTGTAATATGGCTTGCTATAATAAACGTTATAGATCCGTCTGTGACGACAAAAGGATGTTCAAAACTCACAGTTGCCGGTATGTAGAAGTAAATTTAGATAAATATCTCGGTATAGTCGTATTATGAAAGGCCAGACACGGGTAAACAGAGTGGACACTCGCCTGAGATAAAGCGTCACCCATTACGGTGAACGTCCGGATGTAACACAACTCTCTTGCGAGAGGGAAAGGGCAACGCCCTTATGCACTTACTCGTGTTGAACAGTTTGGTAAATGCATATCCACCTTATAAGCTATAAAACGGTTTATATGTACATTGTACTTAAATGGAACACTTGGCACAGTCGTGGAAGTTGGTTGACGATTGCGAGAAAATTTAGGTAAATTTAGGTTTGGCATCTTAGTGTGAAAACCATATAGAGATATTTTTAAACACATTGTTATTTATATTATTGTATACCCTGATATAGAAAATATATATTAGTGCTCACGACATAAATATTTGTCCACATAGCCACTAACCAACTGTCTCAATAGACTGGTCAACATTATATTACATAACATAACATTATAAAGCCAGAGTAATCTTTGTGAGATTAAAAACAGGTTTGCAAGAGCTAAAGTAAGATTAGATTACTGGAATGCCCGTTTGATACTACCAAGTATTATTCCAAAAAAAACTTGACCTTCGTTGGAAGCTCGGTAGTATTGTCATAGACTTGTGTAAATATTTTTCGTTTCTACAAAACATACGCTCATGGTCAGCATTTAAAGACGCCTCTATGTGATTTAAGTATGATTACAGACGAATATTAAATCCTGCGGTAAAAACTTGCGCTGTAAAATGCGGTCTTTGCCAGGGTGGCATACTGGGACCTTAACTTTAGCCATTTTGACAAACATTCGCACGTCCATCTGTGTAATGGAAAAAGAGTTAATAATTATGATGATGTTAATGATGATGATAATGACGATGATAATAATGATGATGGTGATGATGTTTGTCTTGTTCTTTCCTTATTTAAATATAGAGAATCAAAAGTCATTAAATATTATTAAGATTGTAAGCGTTAATGAGTAAGAGTCTTATTTAATAGCATAGTCTGATGTATTAATGTTTTACATAATTATTTTTAATATTGACGGTGTAAATGTAAACAAAGACGGCACGATTGTGCATGTTTTAACTGCAAGTGTGAGCGAAACAAAACGTTTTGACTTTTTCTGTTTACATTTGACACGCACGGGCAGAGGTATTGTATCGTGTGTTTTTCTATTTAATATTGAAAATATCCGCAGAAGTTCTTTACATTTTAAATTAGGTACTATGGTAAAATTTGAGCTGCAATTTTGAGTTGGCGATGAGCAAACATTTTCCCATTCTCAGAACTCGTTTTGTCGGTTATTTTTGAAAACTGGTCTTTTAACAGATTGGCTGTTTTAAGCTATAGTATAGTATACTTTTTTTCCAAGAATGTAATTGTATTTGGTCCCTGAAGTAATCAATGTCTCATTCCAATAACAAATTTCATTATCATACTAAATTGCACCTTGTCGTCGGTCTCCGAACTCTCATACATTTTGATGAATTGTGACAAAATCAAACTGCTGAAATGATTCTTATATCTGGTGGATCTCTTCTTATGAACCATTTTCTCTTGTTAAATTGACAAAAGAACGTAAAAACGTTATCCTGAGGTTTGAGTCGCAACGTTCTATTTTTATTGTCTAACACTCGTCCTTCAAATTCATTAGAAACTTTTCTAATACCGCCACGATTTTTCGACGGGCATTATCGAAGTTCAATTGGACACGTGATCATTATATTTAGGCCTTCGTGTTTTGAAAGGGATGAAAACAGCGTTTCATTTTAGATCTTAAGGGGTATTCAAGTAGAATTTCGGGTAAGTTTGAGATCTGTTACTTACGTTTGTAGGGTAAGGTCGATATCACCGACCCTTCGATCCTTTTTGTGATATCATAGGAACGGAAACTATGCAAACGACATATGGCACAAAGGTTCGTACGAACAGTGCGTGTGTTGCTCAGCCTTGGTTGAAGGACAGTACTATTCCGATATTTGGTAGCGTCGTCCTTGAGTTGAAGGACTGACAGTTCTCGTTACTTGTAAGCGTGGAAAGGGATGGATGATGTTTGTGTTTTGGGCGATATATTTATACATTATGCATATATACATTGTATACTTATACACATGTTGAATTTTTTTTTTATGTTCTTAATAAACCGTGTTTTAATTCACTGAAATTGGTTTATACTATTTAATAGAGTACTTAATAATGTTTAATACGGAAAAGACTGATAAATATAGAGAATGGCAGTGATAGCCTAGTCGTTAAGAATTCAGCCTCTCACTCCGGGGGTGCTGGGTTCAAATCCATGGCGCGCAC
>DWJK01000189.1:0-26255 GCA_018248815.1 Croniades pieria auraria
ATCACTTCCTAACGGTGAAGAAAAACATCGTGAGGAAACCTGCATGCCTTAGAATTTATAAAAAAAAAAAAGTTTCTAAGGTGTGTGAAGTCCACCTACCCGCACTTGGCCAGCATGGAGGACAATGGCCTTAATATTATATACTGGCAGTAAATTTTCCTGGCAAACATGTAGGATGTGTATAAGGAATAAAACAAAAATGATCCCTTAGCTAACGGTACCAGAGTACTCGCAGACCAGTTCCACTACCAGTTCCACATCAGTGGAGTAAAAACTAGTTCAACGCGATCTTAACCTAGGTCAGTGATACACTGTTCAATACAAGGTTCTTTGTCACACGGCGAGCTTATCATGTGTGGGCGCCATTACTTTACCTTATAAAAGTTGCTGATGTGCAAACTGCCTTATAAATTGCTCAATTAAAGACTATAAGGTACTTGTAAAGAAAAGTTTATCATTAGCACAAAGAAATATTTGTAAAGTTAGAAATATTTGGCACTCGGTGCCTAACCCGAAAAAGACCTGGCGTGACGATGTAATAATAATCACCCAATAATAATGGATTCTTAATTTTTTCACTATTGATCAATGTTTAATCTTTTAGTAGATATTTTTAAGTACATCTATCATGTTGACCAAGCGCGGATCGTCAGACATCACACACTTAAGAGAACAATCTGGAGAACACTAATGTGAGCAGATTTCCTTGTAATGTCCAGCGTTACGTCAAGAGATGTTTAATATTTGAACAGTAAACACGTAAACGTGTTTGCACTTACGTACCCAGAAACAACATTTTTAAGTATCTATACTTTTCTGTCCCCGAAAAGCGCGTTTTTCACTACTCGCTCGAGTATGATTATTTTCTTGCACACTGTATTAGTAATATGGGAACTATTTTCCTTCCCATCTTTTTCTTTTTCGGAGGAATAAAATTAATCTCTCGTTTCCAGATCGAGATAGCAACAAGAGAGGCCAATAATGCTGCTCCCAGAGCAAAATGCTTGGAAGTCTAGGCGTATATATGTGATACCTAACAGGACACTTTTCAACGATAAAACAATAAATGGACTTTATCTTAATACATGTTTTAAGAATAATTACGTTAATTGAAAGGGGGGTGCTATTACGACTTTTATTAGAAATTATGAAAAGGACATATTGCATTTCTATCAAAGTTAATCAACCGAACTGTATCTATACGCTACGTATTCTGTAAGAACTTACGTACATATGTCCTTTGTAGACATTTGAAGTGTTTTAAAATATTCTCCTGATTTCAAATCATAACCCGGAGTTAAATCGAAGCAAATTCATTTGCGCGACAAAATACGCGCTCGTAAAAACATTAAGGAAAATTTGAGTGTATTCCAAATTAAAATTTTAGCCGTCTGTATTTTTATTTATAAATAATAACTTTAAACATGCTATTATTACTGACTAATGATATTTTTAAAATAAATGTTTTTACTTACAACTAATAATCTAAAATGTGGGCTCGGAAAAGTTGAAATGATAATTTAAATCTGAAATTGGAATAACCGAATTTAAATTTTTACCACCTTTTTTTAACGTGTACGTAATAAGGCTATTAAAAATATCTAATGTTTTTTTAAATTAATGTGTTTATTAATATATTTCAATCGATCGCGATAAAATAATAAAACTGTGATCAATAAATGTGAATTACCGGCGAAACCAGTATCGATACGAATGCTAAACAAGCAATTTACTTGATATCCACATTCTTTTGCTTTGAGATAAACTATGTTTTAGTGCAGAAGTCTCCGGACCGGTTTTATCTTGGAATAAAAACTAGCGCCCGCAATCTTAAGATAGGTCAAGAACACAATGTCGTCTGGTACCCGACGCGACTCTGCTTCACGCATCAACGCAACTATATGGAGACCTGTTTACGTTCGATGAATCTGTTTACTGTCACTTTTTTAATCCTATGGAATTCTTTCACATAATTTGACGATGTATGAACAACTACCTGTTATTCTCTTTATTATTCGGTCAGTTATATAACTCTAAATGGCCAGCGTGCTTTGACATGTTTAATCTAGATTTATGACAAATTTTATCTAAATCTGTTTACCGATTTTAATGTGGAAGTATAACAGACAGATAAAAAACCAACCTATTTATACGTTTAGCATATTACTACGAACTTTGGACAAGTTTATTTGTTTTTTAGATATTTCTTACATTTTCCAACACATTAGATATCAGTACTGTAAAAAACGTTAACCCCATGACAAAACAAGATATGATTACGTCGAAAGAAAAGCATAAAACATAACTTTATAACAAACTTTAGTTCTTCAGCTCATAAATAAAGATTTAAACATGTTGTCACTAACCCTCGTGTTACACACACTAAGAGCGAGATAACGAACAGTCTCTTGACATACAGAGCCTATTATAAATGACGCATTTATCAAGCGTTCAGTTATCGTCTCATTGTCGAAAAAAGCGAGTCATACATATCGACGCGTCGGCTTACTGTTGCTTGCGCTGAGAAGATTTTCTTCTCCCTCGCCCAGTGTATAGAAAAAAAGTTACCAACTTCCGGTTTCCGACGCCGACCTTACGCAGTATCGTTTTATTGCGATCGTGCCCCTGGCCTCACTCTTTCTTACCTCATAACACAGTTTCTCTCGCCTCATTTTCTTTTTGCAATTTTTTTTGAACCTTTTTCATTCCTTTCCGGGGTAAGTGTGTGCGAAACTTCGCCCACTCTTATAGAAAGTACGCATTCGTAGATGGAAATTTTTCGTCGCGTTCAGTTTTAACGTTGGTAATTTAAAACAGATTACGGGGCTCGTGCTAAGAAATATTATTATTCAGACAGCATTCTTAATCTCCGCCATTGTTTTAAGCGTAGCAATTAAAAATTTTGGCATTCAACTGCAACAATAAATTGTTAAAATTTCGTCACTTGCGCACTTATAGTGAACTATCAAAAAAATATATAAACTCGAACATTTCTTCGACTTCCCGCCAAAAAGTAGATAACGACTCATAGCCTGCGCGTTTAATTTATTAAAAACGGTGCACGCTTGTCTGTTAATTACTGGACGATTTTTTTTAAATGTCTACATTTTCATTCATTGAAACTTAAGAAAAACCGGCATTTCATTAAATGTCTGTGAAAAAAAAACAGGAATTCTTTTGAGCATTATAATTACGGCTTCGTTAAACTCTATACTTTGCTGGGTAAAGTAAAAGGCTCTTTGAAAGGACGGTTTTAAAAATTGAAAACGCAGCTTAAAATACTTTTTCTAATTGACTTTCAGCGCAATAAAATGTTGAATGGACATTTTGAAATATTAAATATTATATTTAATTAACTAAATAATTAAACTAAAACTATTAAATATTATATTATTAATTATTATATTATATTGAAATATTATATTAACCAGCTTCGTAATTAAGGTCTCAATTAGAACATAATGAATCCATGGTAAAAACGGCATATAAGTGGATACGACAAATTTAAACAATATGTCTATTTGAATCAAAAGTCCGATCATAACATCGATAAGCATTATTGAAATTGTATTGTTACACTTCACAATACTCGAGCTTGTCCGAATTATAATTACCCGTGCCCTTAAGTACCTTAACAGACAATCGGATGGCCAGTTATTTGTTCGGATTTTAAACTGGATACATGATACATGACAGGAGGGGGTCCGCATACCGCGTTATCTGTAACTACTCTAGCGGTAAGACCAGTTCACTGAGAGCTATTAAACAAAGGCACCGGTCCCTTGTACGGTCGGCTTTGTGGGTGAATAGAGAGGGGTGGGGGATCATTGTGGATGGTGTTTGTGTATAAATGCACATTTTTGCATGGAGCTTCGCACGCGATGGAGCTCAAGCTCGCCCGGCTCTGCAGGCACGCACACATCGGCGCACCCCTGTTTATTCACATTTATACACATATACACAGATGTAGAAGACGAATGGACTGTATTGTAGAGCCGAAATTGAAAAAGGAATAAAAATTCTTTTACGTTCGGTGCTCGCCTTTTATGTGGCTTTATTTGTATGAGTTTTATTATAAAATTGATATTACGCAACCAGCTATATTTCTGTGTTAGATAGAATTTTGGAAGTTGTGGATTTTTTTCAAGCGAAAGATAGCAATTAATTGCTGGTTTTTACATGTAGAGTTAAACTGTACGTTTAATAACCGACCCAAATGTAATATACTTCTGGTTCTTGGACTCTGCGATATAGAGTATCATACATTTAATAATATACTTTAAATTATCAATTAAAATATGTTCATCGCTGTTCAACACTAACCATAGACTATGAAAGTTCCCTACAATTGCTACAACATCGTAGCTCTTCAAGACATACCTACGTACATACCTATATCTGTTTTATTATGTTTTATCTGAACTGGCTACAAATGTAGTTGCTGATTGAAAATACTACTATGAGCAAGAAATCTCATAAGTTCAAACACATCAACAAATAATTTAGTATACTATATGTATTTCACTTGTAGAAGCAAATTAAGAAACCAGCCAGCTGCGACACTTTTGATGTTCTACTGATGTTGATTTTAGAAACGAATGTATTTAAAATATTTAACTGTTAACTCCACCTTATATATTTGATATATTTCAGTTCCTAAATTGGTATATTACATAAGCATCAAAAACGGAGGTACTTATTTTGGGACATCATAAGTTCTCTTACAAGTTGTTGCTTAATTAAAATTATGGGTATCTGCGCGCCGCTTGACTTGACAACTTGTTCATACCGACACAGTTCAATAGACTGGCGTCACGAAACGATTGGAGGTTGCACTGAGTATCATCATTGAACACTTTCAAAAGGCTCCTGAAAATCGTCACTAATTAACCAATGCTTTCATACTCTATTGCGACCGCACCTTTTCGCTGTGCAAAAAAAATATATTTTTCGCATTAAACGTCATTACAAGTTTAGAAGAGTGCTTCTGGTGCTCACTAATTAGTGCGGACCCGGATAATGACGAAATGCGAACCTCAAAACTGAACAGTGGCGGAGCGACGTCGCGTGTATGTAGTTAATACGAAACAGTAATACCAATCGGGATGACTCGAAAAAATCACATCTCCCCAAGGCGGGGGTGCCGGGGTGGACGGGGTGCAGGGGGGGTGGCCGGGCTTTTTATTTATTTTTTTCCCGATTGGCGGATTGCAGCGAGAGTAATGATCGATGGAATTAACGTGCGCGACACTAGACATAGCAGGATTTGAATTTCGAATGTCAGGACCGTTGCAACGCCGAAAATCTCCGAATCTAAATTTTTCGAGGCGTCCGCGACGTGTTAGTTTCTTATAATTCGTCAACAAATTTTTCAATTTTAACTATCGCACAATATTTACACGACGTTTTGATTTTTGGTACTTATGTATCTAAACAATTGTGCGCCAAATCGTAGATTATGTGCCAATATAGTTATGAATAAGACAATTTGATAATAAGCTTTTATATTGAGAATTTTTGATACGGTATTACCTTAAAACATGCTTTCATTCATTTGGAAATGATCTGACGAACACCAAGACTACCGATCGCTTTTAAAGCTACTTTTGTATACCAAGGATGTTTTTGTATAACAAGGATCTAGTGTGTTTAAACACATATTTTCAAAATGTAACAAATGAATTTCGTCGGTCACTAATCGATCCCTAACAGCCAAAGCGTGTGCGGTCGTCCGCATAAGTTCGCTAAAAATACTTAAAAGCATTCCGCTTGCAGTCAAAGCAGAGCTGGATTCCGGGAACGGGAGACTTGACGTATACGCATACCTACTCACGTTTCTACCAGCTACAAACGTATCATAAATATCTATGAAATTTCCAAACAGAATCCAAGCGATTTTCCGTCTTCATAAAACAACGTTCGCCGTTCATAAAAATATTCCGAACGCATAAAAATCTTTTCGGCTTCGTATTATTTTTTTACTGCCGCGCGGCATGCACCCCTGTCCGGCCAGTCTGATATTGAATAAGCTTTCTATCGCATATATTTCGATCCGTTTCCCGTTTACAAATTAAACACACCCCCGCGTACATACGAGGCTCCCTCCACCGTATATGCACTTACACATATGTAGTGTTCACATGATTTATATACGCGGTACACATTCGGCATAATTGAAAAATGGCGGGTGAAGTTAATGGCGCAACAACGGACAGTGGTGTACAAAGCAAATAATTCTCGGCCAGTGCGGCTGTCGTATGAATATAGATGTTGTGACACTTCTATAAATTCGTCGCCCCGACACTCCGCGGTAATGATAATGTATTGAAATTTAAAAACAGGAGCGAAACGCCGCGGCGGAATCATAACTTTTTAATGCGTTGAAAATTAATTACGTTCCACGTGCCCGTGTATGCATACGTACCTCTTGTAAATATTGATATGTAGGTTGTACAGGCCGTTTGATAACACGTAATAAATATAACAATATTCTAAATTTTACTATTAAATGTTTCGTGAGTATTTATACACATGATTAAAAATGTAACGGCTTAGCTGACGTACGTTTTTCACGATTGCCCGACTAGTTTCGGACCTGTACGAGGTCCTTCCTCATTAGCACCCGTCGCTTGCAGCGAGGTCGCGATGGTGACTATACGCCGCCGCACGCGTGGCGCGGCATGAACGCTGAGGCGATGCGGCGTCGTCGACAGTCTTCGTATTCCGTCGATTGTCTCCGGTGATCGCGCTTGTGCATAAGGTGTTATTTGCTTGGGCACACACGGCGCTGACTGTGTCGTGCTCTAGAGTATCTACTACAACTAAGAGCCTTTCTGCGTTCACCTACAGACAGGTCCGTTAAACGTACCTGTTGTATTTTTTTACAGTATAGAATTGTAAGACAATACCAATTACCAATAGTCGGAGCAAATACAGGAAGATAGTCAGAGATAAAGATCCCATGACGAGTCTAAGATCCTTAGCATTGGAGATTCCATGTGAACAGGAAGAGAAGCTTGTGTACTATCCAATAATAAATGAATAAGTGAATAAACGAATGAATAAATAAAAAAGCGAATAAATAAATGAATGAATAAAAAAGAAAATGAATGAGGAAATGAGTGAGCGAGCTTGTTCCTTTATGGTAATATACTTATTGGTATTCCATATTTTCCAATGTTATAACTGCCTGCCAACTTGCCTTAACGAAAACACTAATTAGACGACTTCTTCTAGTACGAAGCACCTTTACTAGTTTAAGGTTCAATGGTGTGGTTTTATAAAGGTATGAGGGACGTTACTTATACTTTTAAATGTTAGTAGTAGGGTTGATATAAACTTTAAGATTGATATAATGTAACGTAAAATGGTTTTCCTTGCTCTACTGCAGCTAGCTGTTTTAAACGACATATTTTATAAGCAATATTGTCGCGCTGGGCGTAAAGATTTAGTACCAAATATCAGTGACGTTAACAAGAGTACTTTCAATTTGTGGTTCCGTAGCGCTGATGCGTATAAGCAGGATGTTACCGGTTGAAATGGAAGAATATTGCGAGGTGTTTTGTGTGGTAACGAGGTGTCCTTAAAGTGACATTACGGCACCGCAACTCTTGCTCGTGGATATTACGTTTAAACAAGGAAAGTGTACATTTTATGTTGTTTAAAAAATATGATGTTCTCTATAGATAAATAGGTAGTAGATTGGTAGATAGACGAAGAGATGAATGGATAAATAGATTATAAGCGAGCAGTGAGCATTTGGGCAGGCTCAATAAGTTGATACATATCAAAATAAATGAATTGGAGAATGAATAAATGTATAAATAAATAACTATTCGAATAAATGAATAAAAAGGTATGTCTAAATTTGGTATATCCATATTTTATTACATATTTGTTCATGTAAATATGCGTGTGGTATACTTGTAATGTATGTTTTAATTCTATGGTCCATGGTCCCTGAAATATAACATCAAAGAATTTATTAAAGAAAAGGAAAATTATTTTTGACTTTTTATACCCACGGGTCACTTGACCTATTTGATTTGAGACAATAATACATAGATTACCATAATGTCAAAAAACGGTTCATATTCTGATCACGTTTATACCTTTCGACTTTTGTCATTGAATGCAAATTGTGACCCTAAATTATCGGTTCGATGTCTTCAAATAGATAAAAGTTTCCGTGTTGGCGGAAAACGCACAGAAATATTATATATAGAGTAGGAAGACATACGGCTGCCTGTAAGCGGCAACGCCCGACGGTTAGAAAGAGAGAAACGATCGCCATACCCTATCTCTACTTCACTACTGACGCATGCGCAGCAAAAGAACATCTTGTTTTTCAAATAATGACTCACGCTAGTGCTACCTGTGCGTGCGTAAGTAGAAAGAGACAGATAGATAGCCTCATTTACTTTCTCTTTTTTCGATGGACACATTTCAGGCTGGCTCCCCTACTCTACATACAATATCTTTATGGGAAAACGTCAATCGATAATGTTATACGTCACAGTTTACATATTCTGTCTTGTTTATGTAATAAAGCATTATGTAATGCCATTATTATTTTTTGATGAGTATAGTATTATATTGTTTATGGTAAAACTTTGGTTTTTTTTATTAAAAGTGAAGGTGTGAATAAAATATCGATTTTGTCGAAAAATTACGAATAAAGTTATGTTCAAGTAAATAACAATTTTGTTAACTACTTTACTTTCCGTTCAGATGCAGCTCATTACCAATAGTGACGAGTTTTCAGGCTATACGCTACCACGCTGGCCCGGAGTACATTTGTAGCATTTAAACTTCTTACGTACATTATGAAGATTTTTATTACCCTTAGTTTTCATAACGATCCTTTCTATTACGGCAGATTTAACGAATTACGTTGTTTTAGCACAATTATAAAAAAACGTAAGATCACGCCTATAGTCTCTGAAGGGATAGGGAAAGTAATCTACTACATTCGTCCGCTTGTACCCCCGTCATCTCCCAAACCGAAAATGTTAAAGGACATAATAAATTATTATTTTACAATAAAACAAACAACATAACGTAAACAAATTTTATTGTCAATTGGTTTATTTACAATAAATGTGAACTACACAGATACATTCTGTAATGATAATATTAATATCTGTTAAAATAACTAAAATATGATAGTGGTAGGATTCGCGGTAACTCTTGTCCACATTACAGTAACTGACGCTGACAGTTGTGTTCAAGGTCTAGATAACTAAAACCATAGACATCTGTCTATGGTTAGCGGCGACCCTTAGTTTTGAATTGATAATCTCATCACATAAGTAATGTAAGTATATGAAAGAAGAAAAATGAAAGTATAGAAGTTCCAAAGTAAGTTTAGGTTTTACTAAACATACTGTTCATTTTACATTATCAAATATAAGTTTATCGTTTATATTTTTTATTAAAAATTGTTCCATTAGTATGTCTCAGAAAAAAATTATAGAAAATTGTAAGAAGTGCAGTCTCTCATGTGTATAGCGTTTTCAAATACTAAAGTTGATTTTCGTATCAATAGTTTTGATTCCATTACTTTATATTTGAAATGTGCTTTCGGAGACGCTCGTAAACAATAACGAGTTAAAAGTGGCTTTAATAACCGTAATAATAGAATGCTTGAGAATTTTGATGAAAATATACGAGTTGAAGGAACATTGTCGTTACGCCTGTCAGAAACATTTCTGTAGAGAGTATACATATACTCTCTACTTACCTGTATGGAAGATAAGCGTCATTATATTTATTTCGATTTGTAACACCAACATTTTTATGATCCTATCCACTACCACTTAATATTTAACAGACAATGATACAACACTAACTGGTATATTTCCAAATGCAACTTTAATTTATGTTTAATATACTGATATAATATTCCTTATCAATAAAATAAACGACTATACACTACTATGATTATACTGATCGATAAATAATTTTATGAGAAGTCAACATTAAACCAATCACATGCTAAAGCGTTTGTTTGGTTTAATATTATATCAGACATATCAGACAAATCTGATATGGGTGCTATGTACATTTTACTGTGAGTATTCAAAGGTCAATGTGTCTTAAAATACTCTAGCATAATATGGAAATACAACAACAGAAAAAAACTAAACCTTACTACATATTTTGAAGTCTAATTGTCATCATTAATATTGATAAGTTAGGTTGGGCATGTCTTTTTAAAATAATTGTTTCTAAAAAAACAAAATGTGAAATTCAATGTTCAAATTAAAACAATATTAACTTACTAATAAGTGAAGTATTTTCGAAAATTAGCTTGATGTTAGTTATCATATAATATCTTAAGAAACATTGCATTTTGGATATTCACAGTAACATAATCATAAAGAGAACAGAAATATAAATTTGTTTCTCAGAAGCATTCTTTGCTGGTTATAGCATCCGAGCCCTTGCAGGTCACATGAGTAACATAAAATTTATATTGTATTGAGTAATACTGAGCATAAAAATATTCGTTTCATTAATAAAGTTCTATTGAAATGAATATAATACAAAGGAAATTACATAACTTAGCGAATAATGAAAATAGAGATTTGTATAAATGTCAATTTTATTTTCTTAAATTATTATATTATTGTAATGTTGTTAAATATTCATATTTTCATTTTTCTTGATAATGTAAACTTTAATATTTATGATTAAATTTAATTCTATAGATATTATTAAACAAACAACATAAAATAACATAATAAATAATTACTGCTGTAGTAATGAACAATGCATAAACGTAATAAGTACCACTTTCACAAATTTCATAATTAATTATTAATAACAATAAAGGTATATTACTTTAATGCGGGTTATTAACAAAACAATTTTTACACATATTTCTACATTATTATCAGGCTTTAAGAAATGAGACAACTGAGAAAAATGAAAATGAGAAAAAATATAGGTATACACAAAACCATTATGAAAAACATTTAATTTCTTGATAGAATTCAATTATAACATAGATATGGCAATTTTAAAATCATACATATCAAAATTAACAACGCCTGTAGTCATATGTGTACAACTCGACTTGCTCTTTAATATTTATACTATATAATACCGTAACATCACGCCTGTAATCCCCGAAGTGGTAGGCAGAGAAGTGTACACTCCCATGTTTTAACAGTTACGTTTTAGTCCCATGGACCAGGTAGTAAGCCTATTGCCATACACTGGGCAGCGATCCAGATTCCGATTCACTACTAGAAATTCTAAATTAGAAAAACCCAATAATACCCGACCCGAGATTTGACCCCAGGACCTCCCGATCGGCAACCGCGCTTGCAACCACTCGACCAACGAGACAGTCCATAATATGTAATTAAACTACAGTAAATTAGTGAAAAACTTACTAAATTGGTATATAATTATTAGCTACAGATATTACATGTTACAGAACGGGACAAAAATTTATGGTAGCACTGACATACCATATGACACATTGTAATATGACACTTAAATCAGATTGATATTTAGCTATTAAGTATAAATGTCAAATACAACGATAAGTATTTTTCATCGATTTGTATAACGAAATCATTGCTTTTTATTCTTTCGTTTAAGAAATCGAAAATTGAGAAGAATCTCGTGTTTGTTTTTTTAACTGGATTATAGTTATTTTTGAAATATTCTCATAATTCAATGACCAGACAATTATAATATTCCGCTTGTGCTAAAAATGGTTTTTGTTCTTTAGACCTATCTACGGTAGAATTAAATATTGTGCGAAACCACACCCGAGATTTAATACCTGAGGCTTAATATCTTTGGCCCTAAATTTCAATCCCAATAATAATACAAACAATAAAATATTACATTTTATTTAAATACTAATATTACAATATAAACTACTAATACACGCTAAATTAACTAACAAAAATTAACTAATATACGCATTATAATAACATACTTCTAACAATAAAAAGGCACTGCTTTGAGTCGCGATATTAAAGATTATGATAGAAAAAGAAACATGCACTTAGATATTAATGAATGTAATTAACAAGACTGATATCGACAACACGTCACTTAGAATAATTAATAAACGTAACATCACGCCTGTAATCTCTGAAGGGGTAGGCAGAGAAGTGAAGTAGTACACTCCCGCATTTCCCCAGTTACGTTTACGTCTCATGGAATAGGTGTCCCATAGAATAATTAATCTTAACAAATTTCTTGCAAAAGATAAGTAAATTTATTTAAAAGATAACTATATATTTATATGTAAAAAATTTCAAAACAAAAATATGTAGATATCAAAACATAAAAATATGTAGGTGCTGGAGTTACACACGTACATATTTTAACTATTCTTGAAATGAATATGTTTTTAAGCTTTCGTTTGTTGTTGTTAGACATTATTTCTTTCATCTCGTATTGCTTGTATTTTGATAAATTTAAATTCCTGCGACTATAAGGTTGTTTTCATTGAAATATCTATTTATGTATCAATTATGTGTTTAAGGCAGACTTGGTTTTACGCTTTTGATTAACAAGATTATGTTAAAGCTCTTACACAGTACCGGTTTTACAACGTAGGTGCCTAAAGCATAAGCGCGGTCACAATGTAATATATCCGTTGTATGTGAAAGGGCTGTCAAGATTAATGTTCCTCCATTACTAAAGAATTATTCATATTTTGAGTTTTATTAGTTTTGATATAAGGTATGCGTTACAATGAGCGAAGTGTATTATTTGGTTTTATTATCAGAGAATTAATAAGTTGTCTTCTCAAATGTAAACCTTGGCTTTGTTAAAAGGTTTGTTTTTTAAATTTCATATTATTTAAGCGCCAGTTTTTAATACTGTTTACTGACTGCGGTAACTTCATGTTTCGGTCACGCACTATTTTATGTCACTTTGATGTTAATAGCAATTGGAGTCCTATCTCCATCAAATGACGTGCAAATTGGTATACAGAAAATGTAAAGACAAGCGTCGACGCGCACAGTCGCGCGTCTATCACGAACAAAATGTAAAACTGCATTGTCAATTTTCTGTATACAATATGTACATTTGTGAATGGAAATAGAACTCATATGCCAATAAAGTGAAAATGTATGTCGCGACGCGTCGCTTTGACGCTGCCCTAGTGAGAAATGAGCCTCAGTGTGATTGTAAGGTTACTTTACAATCGAACAATAAAAAGGTGTCTCCTTTATCAAATTTGATCAAACAGACATGTTGCGTTGATATTTATTATTGTACACAAAAGTTTAGTAGCAGTATATGAAATGTTTCTGGTTAGGCAATATCATTCTTCGTATAATCCACTTTGGAAACTATAAAAGTTGTGGTAATATAATAGACTGTTAAATAAGATTTTTCAAATTATTTTGAAATAAACTTTAAAATTTTAGAAGACCGGTACTTCTTATGCCATATTCAATTTGTCGCCTAAAAATACCCAAACGTAATTCAATATAATTCATTATAATTACAACATCAAATGTCTCGGTGCATGCGCAGAAATATTTACACGATTTTTTAATCGTACTAAACGGACATGAAGTAGAAATCCTCGGTGCAATTCATAGAGATATTATATACAGAGTAGGGAAGACATACGGCTGCCTATAAGCGGTAACGTCCGATGATTAAAAAGAGAGAAATGATCGCCATACCCTATCTCTATCTCACTACTGACGCATGCGCAGCAAAAGAACAGCTTGTTTTTCAAATAATGATCACACGCTAGCGCTACCTGTGCGTGCGCGAGTAGAAAGAGACAGAGAAACGTCGTCATCATCATCATTTGCTTTCTCTTTTTTTTCGATAGACACATTTTAGACTATCCCCTATTCTATATATAATATTTTTATCGTGTAATTTCACTAATGACATAACATGGCTATCATGTATTATCTGTCAAACTGACAGTTACATTCTAAAAGACACGCCAGTAAGACAGACTTTAAAAAACACATCAGTGTCTCTTGCACATAACATATTATACGTGTCGCTATGTATCTTTGATAGTATTAATCAAAATATTCTGCGTTCTATCTATTTTCAACTTATCTTAATATACCTTTTACAATTATTATATTAGCTACAAATTATATAAAAGACAGAGACAATAATTATATTAATACGGACAGTAAATTTTATAAGCAAAAGATTATCATGTGGTATATTTACTTGCGAATATTATTTTTATATCGTAACAAGTATTTTTAAATCTTCTACTTTCAAATATTGAGTAAGATAGTGAAAATTTTTTAATGATTTATTTCACAGAGGATGGAAGGATTATTGTGGACCCTGGGTTTAAATAGTAAAAAATTGGATTATATTTACTGATATTTTTTACATAAAAGTATATTAGTAATATAACAAAGGGGTAAATAAAATAGTCACAAATAAATGATCAAATATCATCTAATTTTCTTTACGTTTCATTTAATACAAGGAGATAATATTTTTATTACTAATTGGGAAAACAAAAATTAGTTTCAAGAGAACAAAATTGAATCTTTTAGGAAGCGTGTTGTAATTATTATTATTAACCTGAACAATTTAAATTTATATATACATGAAATGGTCCAGAAACTTTGTACAATATTTATTAAGCTATAGATATTTATTAAGACAGATTATACGTGATACAATAATATAACTAATAAAATATCTTATACAATACATATATCAGATAAATTGTTACACTTAAATAAATATAGCTGATATATAATCTTATTACCAAGTTAATGACTATATAAATGGGGAAAATACTGTATTCTCACTTTAATTAAGCTTCATTTATATTAATACGTATTTTAAATTCTCTCAAAAGTTGGCACATACACCACTACGACAATACAAACTAAATTGATAAATAATCTTTGGCATTATATAATACAAGATGTTTGCCATTCTATTTCAACTGTCAAACTACATACTTTTTGCGCACAAATTACTGTTCTGTGAAATATTGTTATTATTGCTATTCTACACATCAATACAAGTATCGCTTATAGAGAATTAAAAAAGTTGGTAAAAGGCGTCTTAATTTGAAATTTGCTATTATTAGGTAGAACATAAATTACACCATAAAGTAATGTTCGGTTTAGGGACCCCGTGACCGAATACCCCTTAATTCGCTACGCTCTTTCTTGAACTCCCAATGCAATTTGATATGGTGATTTAGATTGTTAATATTTGTATATTTTTGTTACGCAAGGAAAAAGCGTTACGCTCCTTTCATAATGTTTAAACCAAATGTTATATTTGATATATTTTATGTGATATTTATCGTAATCGCAGTTTCAGTGTTCTTTTGTATGTTATAATACAATTTGTATATATAGATATCAATAAAATCTAATCTAATCAAAGTTTAGATAATAGTTTTTCGGATCTTTACTAATTTTATAACGGATAACCCAGGAAAGAATGAAGTCTTTGTATATTCGTTCAAAACTTCTTTCTTTTCAGGGCCTTCAACTCTATCGAAATAACATAATAAAATTAGATCAATAACGCAATCGTCGAATAAATAAATCGGAATTAAATGAGACCACAAACAGCCAGACGCCTGCCAGTAATGACATTGTTCAGAAGGACATCAATTATGTACTAAAATAATCTCCAAACAACGATTACCACACCTTAATATTAAGCTTATAATAAACACTTAACACCAAATTAATTTAAGCCCCGGCGTTGATTGTCCATTAAACAAACACGGGGCCGTCATTTTCCACTCACAGGACGTGTAGATTCTCACAATTTTTGAACTTAGAGTCTTCCTTGCCGAAGATCCACGTCAGCATCTGTCTTGCTTTCATGCTCGCTCGGACTACACCTCGGGATTTGTACCAGTGAGCTGGTGACGATTCCCTGCCGCCGTCAGCAGAGTACTGCTGCTTCTTCAGACGGATTTGGTTTAGGATTCCCACAAGCAGTTCGTCCACGTTGTGATTGATGCCCACTGAGACCTCTATGAACTTCGCTTTATATGTGCACGCTAAACATTTGCCGTCTGTGAAAGAAAAGCCGCATTAGTGACTTGAAATAAAATGCTTGAATAAATACATACATTTTCGTACATTATATGAGTACCGAGGATCTGAGTTTAAACCTGCTGAATCATCATACTTTTTCCTGTCTTTCAAATATACATGAATTACATATTTGGATTTTAAATTATTTTCAAGACCTAGGCTACCTTTGTTATAATTGCGGCGTTGCAAAATATTTAAAAACCTGAACAGCATCATCAGTGAAGGCTTTGACCGTCAGAATAGTGTTACAAATTTTGTATGTATAAATATTACATAAACTCAAAAACTTGAAAATAGATTAACAAATACTCTTGTGAAATCCTGCATATGTTTATATTATGTGTCAAGATGTATCCTCCTAACAGAATCTTTTCATGCTGCTAAATAATTTTCTCTTGTTTATCGTCTCTAATACCGTAATAATAGACACAGTTGCCATTTGCCGCGAGAAGCCGCCCAGCGCCACGTCATTAATTACGCCGAGGTAGTTTTCCATCAAGATGAACGTCCAGACAATTACGACCTACTTGAAGGATATATTTGTAACGCAAACAATATACGATTAGTTTGAATATAGCACTTATCTTGACAACGTCGTATTTAATTTCTATATTGCATTTAAATACAATTTAGTTTCAAATTACGCTTCAAAATTTTGCCTGAAATCAATTGTAGAAATATCGCCCCATCTTAAGAGTGACATGATAAGTCCATTATATCAAATAATATCTGTCTGTCACTTAGATTAAAATTTTAAAAAATCCATAAACATATGTGTATGTAGCACCCATGTACATAAATATATGTCTTAAACATATTTTAAAGGAACATTTATAAAGTATTATCTTTACATTCATTTTCGTATTCAGCTCACTTGCTCTTCTCTATTTTTTCCGGCTCACGTAGTCAAATAAAACATTTCGTGATACTGAAACCTGCTAACGATATAAAAAGAGAGGGCTGACATCCCATGAAAACCTGCTAATAAACTGAAATTCATACTGACAATATGAAAACAAAAAAGGCTGTCTTCGGCTGAACGAAGTCGTTAGGACAACATGAGAATAATAATCAAAATAAGGGCCAAGGCTCGCCAGGGAAATCAATTTGCCTCCATAATAGCGGATAATGAAGGCGGCAAAATTTCCCGCCACAGCCTACAATACGCTCGTCCACCACATTTTTTTTTCGTTTAGAGTTTCGCCCGTTGAAACTGTAATTAGGCTGTCAATTACAGGGTTTTACGCCGCTATTGACGTTCAATGGTCGCGAAAATAGCTTGCTATTCATCATTGTAAAATGATTCTTTATATAAATGTACTTTGTGTATCGAAGAAAAAATATTCGTATTAAGTTTTCACATATACATGTCGTAATATGATTGACATCAAACTAATAGGGTAATTGTATGTTATTTGGAATAATATGCATGATAAGTGCGTCAACTTTTTGTTTAACGGACTTGGTGATATGAAAGTCCCAGGGCAAAAGATGGGCATTGTATGGTCTGATATTTGTACAGTCACGTTTATGTATATATGGTCTGGTCTTTGTATGGTCTTTTCATTTAGACGGAGGTAGACGAATAACGTTCGCTCAAACAGTATTATTTGTGACAAAGCACCTTCATTTGGGGAGGCATTACCTCCCTTGAAGATATCATTATCAGAGTGCTAGCACAAAGGAGCTACGATCCTCTGCATAGAGGGAACGAGTCAGGAAGAAGAAGACTTCCCTTGGGAAGGTACTAGATAAATATCTTGTTAAGTCTTCAATCACATCATAATTAATTGTCTTTGTGTTTTAAACGAAGGAAAAAATTAGGACATTTATTTTCCTATACATAACATGTACTCGAATTGAAATTCATTACAATGATTTACAAAATGTTGTAAGGTTTTTAAAGATTTTTTATTCTAAGATCTATTACTATAACTATCTTTTCCAACGACTGCTTAAGCCTTACAGGTTTAATTATTTCTTATTTATTAATCCTTAATCAACTTCTGAGATCTTTTTTCCTAAAAGTGGAGGGAAGAGTGGGACTTTAATTAAGTGTTTTTCGAAGCCGCTTTCCTCTTTGCCTACTGTCATCCTTGCCAGAGCTCTCTTAATTCCCTGCGGCTCGTGGTAAAACTACTAAGATTTTTAAAGACAAGAGGAAACGTACTATATTTCTAGTATTATCGTACAAAATATATTATTACCTTGTGTAGAAACAGCACGACTTCTCGCTAAATCTATTTTGTTAGCCACCAGAAGAGCTGGTCTTGACCTGAGCATATCGCAGTCCAAAAGCCTGGCCAGTTCTTGCTCTGCCTTTTGGAAGGACGCTTTGTCGACTACGGAGTATATAACTACAAACGCATCAGGCGGTTCCGCACGATCGATTTCTTCCTGCAAATGTTGAAAAAATTTGAGTATTTGGTGAATATGAAATGCAAGCGTAATATTGAGGACATTTTTAATAATTCTAATGTGGTTTTATTTTTTCGGACTAGACTGGAATACTTTATATCTCGATGTAATTGCTCGCACCCTAGAGACCGGAACGAATAATGCAATCACTGGTACTAAGCAGGAAAAGTTAAAAGTTAATAAAATTCCGTTATTCTTTAAATCTTGACTAAAGTCAATTCATGCTTGGTAATTAGGTAATATTTATAGTGGATAGGGTAGATTTAGATACAGACGGTTGTGGGTATTACTCTTTATATGTTGTATATAGAGTGTGCTGTATATGGTGTAATTGCACCTAGCAGGAGCTGGTATTTGAATGGTGTTAGAAATTCTGAAATCTAAATTTTGGCCTGGTGTGTAATGAAAAGAAAAAACGTAACATCACGACTGTAATCCTAAAGATGTAAGCACAGGCTTGCAGTACAATCCTATGTTTCACCAGTTTCATTCACGTTCTACCATGGCATAGTTAGTGAGGCTTAAAACGGCCACAGATCCAATGTGTAATGAAGATACTAATGTTACAAGAATCTAATCATCGAATCATCGAATCTAATCATTCTATTGATATCGGAACAAATGGTGAATCTAGTATATTCATTGTGTACGGTTTAAATAAAATTTACTACGATGTTACCAATGATTTTATTATACTATCATGAAACAAACTTGTAAAAGATAGTGTTGATTTATTAAAGAACATTCTTATCGAAATACATATATTTTTGTAGGGTCTCTCTTAAACTTGGAGCATTATTCACCGCTTTATTTAAGTTTAGATAGAGATAAGAGGAGTTCATAACTTAGTATTCGAAATTTTTACTTAATAACTCAAGGAAGACAATAATAATCGGGACCAGCTTTTTCAAACGAAATAGGGTAGCCATAAGTATGCCGATATACATTCTTATTTATTTATTCTTTATTGTAACACCTCAAATCTAGGTAAGTTGAACAAAAGGCGGACTCAGTGAATTCTTTACCAGTCAATCTTAGGTGTAGAATTACGACTGTTGGAAGAAATTTTGAGTAAATTTCTGAAGTTATACAAGTTCGTATTGATAATAGTTTTCGATTCCCAAATTGTACCAGTTTCGATTTGCCCAACTTTGCTTGAACTTGCGTAGCCTGTTGCTATGGAAGTTTCAGTAGTATTCCAGCAGTCTGCATCCACGCACGTGTTGTCAGTTTCAGTAAATAGGGAAACAATCGCCAGTGACTTCAAATAAGTTTCTCCTTCTACACGCAGGTGCTTTGAATATTTCGGGTGCTGATTTCAATTAAATTAGTACCTATATAGACATGCGAAATAGAACCTTTTTTTCTTTTACCATAAATTTAGATTTGGTCTACATCTTTTTATGATTGTTATCACAAATAATAAATCATGTATGTTTATACGAGTATTGTCCAAGCGCGATCCGTAAATGCCATTGGCGTTACATCACAATAATCCGAATTCGTCTTTTTCACGGAAGTTATATTGTTCGACCTGAATTTAGCCAAGGGTCAAGCAAACATCATGAAAGAATTTTTTTTAAAAACATATATAATTATAATTTATTCCCCGAAAGAGGAAGAATATTTTTTGGTTATAAAATTATTGGATACACAAAACCGTCATCATTTAGTCGCAGACAGTATTTGGTCATATTATTTTTAAACATTGTAAGTATTATTTATTAGACAACGTACAAATAATAATTAATTTTATGTTTTTTTGTAAGAACTCATAAAATTTGGAAAAAACTAGTAAACATGAAAATTGCCTCTTTATGATTTTACTTTCAGAAGGTTAATTTTCTTTTATTTAACGACTTTTATCACACTGTCTACGGATTGTTGTATTCTGATTTCATTGTTATTCGAGACACAATATATACCTTAGAAGTACATTTTGTTACTTTACCTTCGTGCTTGTGCAGTTAACGAAATATAATTCTGATTCTTCGCCGTTCAACATTATCGACACCTTCTGTTCCGTGCTGTCCAAATCTGAAAGGAAAAGTATCGTTAACGTACAATACTGAACTTTAGTACAAGGGTCGCAATCATTTAACACTTATTTTACATTTGCGGGGGTGGAATTTAACAGTATTCTAAGCATATAGCTCATGTCTTTTAACACGATCTAAGTTTCCATAAGTTATACTAAACCGCAAAAAATTTGGTTCATCAATTTTCAAGTGAAAATGTATATAACAAACGGGCACATTTGAAATGAATTTAAATCCATTATTTACTCAGCAGCTGTCGCATTTACCACAACCGAGAAACCCATTACTGTTTACGTGAATGAAACAATGAATTCGCGAAAATCGAAAGCATACGAATTGTCTGTCAGTGGCAGGGCATAATTTTGTCGCTAGTAGATGTCTTAAAAGTTGGCTATTGCATGGTATTGACAGTTTATTAATTTTATCAGCTTTCTTTCTAAATAAATAATGATTAAGAGATACACAGGCGTTTTAATTGAATTAATTAATTTAATTGAATAACACTTTCTACAACGGTTAGGGCAAACATTGTATTTAAACCTTAGAATTCTCTACAATTTTTCCAAGGTGTGTGAAGTGAACCAGCGTACTAGAATATGACTCGAAGTTTTTCATTTAAAGACGATATGTTTCTCATTGAAATACGATATCTAAAGGTAGAATAATTAAAGGATAATGAGAGTGACGAATACCTATTTAAATAAAATAATGTTTATGCACGACGGCCATATTTTATGACCTTTCATTTATAATTATAGATTGTTATGACGATCTTTTCCTCTAGCTTTTATTCGATATCCCAAACCACCTCCGGTGTTATGTATATTGGGCACTTTTGTACGTGACGGAATTCGCAACGATCTAATTCGTGGACGAACAAGGATTACTCATATACTCTCAAAATGACTCCGCCGAAGTGGCAAATCGTTTGGATAAATAAGTTCTCAAGCGGAGACCAAGTATTTCGCAAAAGGAGTACAGGTTCCATTCTGCTTTCGCATCAATCGTTTCAGATTTTTGCTCCTATATTATTTGAATAAAAAGGTACCGGCTGTTTTAAGACCCTAGAAAGCCTAGACCAAAGTGAAACCATATTATATAAGAAGAAAAACTGTTCCATTATGAACAACTCTTTCAAAGTTATTCAGTTGTTCCTTTTTTTTTTGTTTTTCTAAATTGTCCTTTGCTATTGACCCTAATGGCCTCTACAGCGTTACCGAGTTTGAAGGCGAGCCAGTGTGGCTCTGCCTCCAGTTTGGGAAGAGAGCATGCGGTAGGAGTGAGGTTCAGCACGGGTTGGACCCCCATTTCCGCCCAACGGGTGAGAGTAGGGCTGTGCGACCAGTCCGCGGGCGTCTCCTGTGAGACTCGGACCTAGGCACGGACCGACACGGTGTGTGCTTATCGGGGGACGACGGTACTGCGACGGTCAGTTTTGCGGGCGGCCGCACGACTACCGTATGATGCGCGGAGGTCTTCGCCCTCACCGACGAGGACGGTGAGTGTAGTGTCATGATTTTTCTGTGCAGTGTCTGGGGGGGTGACATGTCCTATATGTTTGTGTTATGCAATAACCAGCGAGCGTGGTTTTTGCTATTTGTGTGTGTGTTTAGGATAATAGAATTATCCAATTCTGTTTCTAACAGTGTGTGTTAGAGGTCAGCATTGTTTCAAAGAATGAAGCATGCTGGACCATTATATTGAGAATGACCATAGAGGACTTTGCTGAGCGAATTTTATTCGCTACAGTGGCTAATTCCATAAAATTTATGGAATTGAATGCCTTGTTGACGACTTGAAGGTCGTCCGCAAGGGAAGATGGGATAAGGTTCCCCAAGGGGCCCAATCGTAGTGGGGTGGGTGAGCGTTGCTCGGTGGCTCCGAGGCAGTCTGCCGCAGTGTTCTCTTTTGAGCAGGTGGAGGTGGAGCCACCTGCTTATCGGTCACCATAGATGGTGGCTTTACCCACGCATTATGGGTAGGGATTGGAGCCGGTATGAAAGAAGCCACCTTCCGGGTGGCCTCTTTCTTAATCGATCGGAGGAGAATTTTCCCCTTCAGCTGCTTGGGAGCGCGTGGGCATCCCCTGTAGCTGGCGGGGTGTCCCTTTCGCGCCGCAGTTGACGCAACTGGACGGCTCGGGGCAGTCGTTTAGTCTAGGGCAGTCTATGGTGCACGTGGTTTCCCAGGCACTTTACGCAACGCGGGGTTGCATAGCAATTTCTTGCTGAATGGCCGAACAGTTGGCACCTATGGCACTGTGCTTCTGGTATGGTGCTTCCACCGATACTATTGAGAGGAAGCAGACCTCCTTTATGGAGAAGATCTCCTTCCCTTTTGGTGACAGGTCGAGCACGACGAGCACCATATCATATGGGCGCCTTAACAACCGTCCACCATACGGTGCACTTATTTGGCCGGCAGGCCCTTACCCAGAAGGTCCGTAAGGACGGTCTCCGATTCGAGTTCCTTAGGAACTCCGCGTATTACCACTCGTAATTGTCTTTCTTCAGCGAGTGCGTAGGTGTGGTATCCCACACCCTCTGATCCAAGTAAGGCTGTGGCCTTACGATGGTTCTCATCGGACCTTAGTAAAATTTTAATTGAGTGCTCAGTGTTTTTTGTGCTCAAAACTTCGATTTCTCGCTCGTGAAATAAACGCGAGATGTAGCTCCACTTTTCCTTGTGACGAAGGAAAATCGGTGGAGTAGTGTATTTGCCCTGAGAAGGGACTTTGATAGGGCCTTTGCCCGTTGTGTTTGCCTTTAACGAACGCTCGGTGCTCGTGGGCACCGCTGCCTTCTTTGCCGGCGGAAGGGTGTTGCGGCATTTTACACGCCGCTTCTGTTTATTGCCCGTTACCGGGACAAATTCTTCCTCGTCTGACTCCAATGTCATCTCATCGGTGGACAGGGAGTCGGAACTCATGTCCGACTGAGACGTGTCTGGAAGGGAGCCTGACACTGCATTATCAGTGCCTTTCTCTTTTGCTGCCCGTTTCGAGTGCTGCGACTGCTTTGAATAACGGCGGCGGGCTTGGGCAGGGAGGGTAGGGAGAGAGTTTAACTCTCCTTTTGGTCTGGGCGGTCCCGAGGGACCTGGTGGCGCCTTCGTTAGGCGCGTACGCCTCGTGTGGGCCCTACTGTCCCAGTCCTGAAGGGACCAGGGTGAGTGCCTATCTGTTGAAATCAACACTCTTACCTCCGTTAGAGTGTTATTCCGTACTCACTGTATCACTACACTATAACTGAATTTAGAAAAATAATGAATTTTATTATGTAACATGTATTACAAAATAAACGGTAAACTAAACGGTTCAACGGTTTTTGCCGGTAATCCCCCCGTACTGCGCGGGGGACAAAACACTAATTTAATTCGAGGCAAACAATGACTTCAAACGTGCCGACAAATTATTACGAATAATAACACGAAGAAAGCGGCGAGGCGGCTCGCGCTCACACGGTCGCACACTCGCGTGGGTGAGACGGAGACCGCGACGACGCTGCCCGCGTGGGAGCGGGAAGGACGCACGTATGGACTTGGATGATGTGCAGCACGGGGAATCCCAGAGCGTTCGATATGACAACTGCCACTCGCGATCGGAGCGCGTACAGACACGACCGAACGATAGCGCGGCTGAAAACGGAGTGTGCCAGTCGTTCCAAACATATCCCCTACTTATATATATCTATCTGACTTTAATCCTAATAAACACAGTGCAGAAAGGAGAAATAAAATAAAATAAATAACATCTAGTATGTTAATGATTCTATATAATTTGGTTGCCGTGAACCTAAATCACGGCCATTTATATTAAATTGCTGGAACATTTTGTTTCGAAACGTCTGGACACAAACGCTAAATTTCGAGATAGTCGAGTTAACTCAATCAGAATCCAGTTGTGTAACATTATATACACTTGTACACATAAGTATAATTCATTAGGTCATATTCATCCAGTAAATCAAACAAACCAGGACGAAATTCATATATTTGCAGTCCTGGGCGGGTACGATATGTACAGACAAAGTATAACATTGGTATATCAATGTACGAATTTGTAACTAATAAATTTCACAGTTGAGATTTTTTAAAATAAAATTCGAATTCATGGTGATATTATGAATCATTTTTTTTAACATTAACACCGTTCTATCTAGCTTTAAGTATTTCGTTTGTAGGCAAATAATATTATTTCCAAGGGTCGATGGATAGAGGGATTGATAGAGGGATGGATGGTGGATGGCCAGAAAAATACTATAGTTTTGAAAAGTAGGCCCAAAAACAAAGGGTTTTGAGGAAACATACAGTTAAAGACCTCATATAGCGACTAATAATGGTTTATAGTTGATGGACAGACTCTAAGACAGTAATATTAATTAAAAAAGACGTACATTTGTTGAACATATACTCAATTCGTTGAATTTTTCAGTTATATTATTATGGTCGCTGGCAAATGCTCTAACGATTATATTTATAACTACACTGTTGTGAAGTCCTGGCTCTCCTCGTTGTAAGGAGTCATTCTGCTCTACATCGAGGTAATGATATTTCTATCACCCAAATATTGAAATTGCCTCATCCCACCTATAATCCCCTCCATAAGCAATAAAATGTCTGCTCTTCGTGTTTTATCACTTGCTCTGCCATAGACAAGATGGAAAATAAAACATGACCGTTAAGAGGTTAAGTGGATGCCAATATATGCTTGACATAAAAATATTAGAACTAACTGCTGTTTAGTGTCCTGTATAATGAAACCTGTCAGACGCAGTTGGGGACATCGGCAATTACATATGGGCGCCATATTGCCTGATCGTCTACTCTATGTTTTATGTCTATAATATATGGCTGCTTTGTGATTGCCTTATCTATGTTTTTGTAAAGTCATTTCATGAGACTATAGATACAAATTACATGTAAATGTAATCATTTCATAAATGTCATCGTATATTTATAATATATGTTTGATTTCTTTGCGTCTATCACATATATATGTCAACCATATTTCACAAATATCAATTAGTAGTAATAATAAATCTAAGTTATATATTTACAACAACCAATAATAATACCGTTGAAAAAGATTCAAGGAACCCTAAATGAAAGGACACGTTGCCCGCTTTTCCGTTCCTCTAATAATTATGTATTATTTTTGATAAAAACAGGGACGCGAAGCTTATATCTTTTTTAAACATTTATTTAACCTTAGGTAAGAGCAGGCGGCGAAGGAATAAAAATAATATTACCCTTTGAATAACAAAGGAAAGGTATGAAAATGATGGTAATAACCTTTTATGGATAAAGGTTAGCTACCAGTGTTAAGTGCACCTAGGTAGTCACAATTGTATCTACCTATCAGATGATATAATAGTTAATGTTATAGCAAAAGGAGATTATCCTCCTCCTACCGGATGGTCTGCTAGTCTTAGGTGAACTGCTGGATTTAGAACACAGAATCGGTTGACACCGTATCAAGCCGAGTGTAGTACATTATGAAGAGCTGTAAAACGTACAGGTATCTTTGCGATATTTTTATTTACCTGTACAGAAAGTGATATTTATTATACCTCTGTTTTATTATATATACATCAACCATTGCACTTTGAATTAAACATTCTTTAATACACATTATCGTACCGATATTATTTATGGAGCAAAATAACGCAATTAATAACGTTAAACTTATTGGCGAAACTTAATTAATAATTCATAGACGTGGAAGTCAATTTCCTCACACAAAGTA
>DWJK01000190.1:0-26220 GCA_018248815.1 Croniades pieria auraria
TTGGAAGAGGACTTGATGAAATCATTAAAAGATTTCGACAAATTCTACGAAAACGAAAGGACCGAAAATTGTCAGTCTAACAAAGAGGCTACTGACAACAATAAAAACGTAATTATTGGCTCAGCTAAAAAAATTCGCAGAAAAAACATAGAAAACCGGACAATATTTCCAATGGAAATAATACTCCAAATGGAAAAGCGAGTAATGATTCCGCTTATAGCAGGTTAGTCCGATTATTGTACGGACCTAACCTACTGTTACATTGTTTTTAATAAATAACTATCATGTAATAAATTATCATTTTAATAAAATAAAATCTTTTATTTGTACAAACATTTCGTTAATTTGAGAACACAGTATCATACAATTAGTACATTTAAAATGGATTCATTATAAATACTATAAAACTTAGAAAAGGTGAAAAATATACAGAGTTATTATATACACACAAACAATTATGGGTTAATCTATTTCCTACTGCCTTACAACCTAAATGTACTCCTGTATGCCTTCCTCGGTGGTATTGCACCTCTCACCCGTAGTCTTCGTAAGGCTTCTCGAAGGTGCTTGGGTTGTAATGGACCAGCTTCCCCCGATTTTTCAAGAACTTCCAATGCTGAAAATCACCAATGTGGTTAATAATTCAGCCCTTTGTCATATGAATGGAACTTTATTTAAAAGCATTATTTTCTATAATACTAGAATTATTCAACAATTTAAATCTTTTTTTCTTATACAAGTTGGCCATTAAGTTGAGCGGATTTCAAAAAATCATAGAAAACAACTACAAAGTTTAGGGAAGACAATTTATAATAAAGTAAACACATGGGAATTTCATTTGTTAAAAATAACATCACTGAGATGTGTGCCATCTAAACATATACACTCCTCGAATCTAAATCTCAAATTCGTGAAAACTCGCTGGCATATTGCTCGTGGGATAGCCGACATCTCGCGAGTGTGGTTTTTGAGCTGAGCAAGCGACGTCAGTCGATTGGCGTAAATGCGGCTCTTGAGGTACCCCCCTGAAAAAGTCTTTGGTGTTTTAATTTAGGATTTTCTACGACCCAGTTCCGCCAATTTTGCTTCTTAACAAATCCACTTAAATGAAAATGACCCTCCTCGGAAAAGAAAATATTGTTCAAACTTTGAAAACGCTCTATCATTCTTTCTGCAAAAGCACGGCGTAGATGGTGGTCATTCGGTTTCAATTGCTGAACTAATTGAAGTTCATACGGGTGAAATGTGGGATCTTTTACCAAAATACGCTTCAACGATGGCTTTGATATGGTGCGCTCACGTGATATCTTTCGGGATGATAACTGAGGATCGCGCCGTACGGACCGGACGTCGCGACTTCGCTTACAGTTTCCTCCGTTCGTATCGGCCTTGGCCGCCCCGCAGGTTACTGATTCAGTGACGAATCCGTATATTCGAACTTTTTGACCACGACTTAATCACACTTTCACCAGGACACTGATTTAGATCATCTAAACTAAACTCAGAGCGAAATAGACGCCGCACAATAATTCACGTATCGCCATTTTTGTAATAAGCCTTTACACAGAACGCACGCTGCTCACCAGTGAAACGCTCCACGGCGACTAAATTTGCGAGAATCAAGCTACTTATCCCCACTACCCGCGCTCGGCTTCCGCGCGCCTATCACGAGCAATGCTATTTTGAAATTCGCACGCCTTTCTGGCCAACCTTGTGTCATAAATATGTCATGTCTTGTCAGATTTCAAGCCATATTTCGGTAAGTACCAAATTAGCTGTAAGATGCGAAAAGTCAATAAAATTCACTAGCTGAAGTGTGTGAAATGTAAACAATCATGATCATTTAACCTTTCATCATTGGAAATAGATATCCTAATAAAATAGCACATAAACCTTCTCCATAAGAAAATACATATTCATACCAATTATCATGATGTTCAGTGGAACGTTGTATGAAAATGTCAGGACAGAATGCTGGATTAAGCTCTACATACATTGAGATGAAATATTAACAACAAACCATCAAAAAAATTACACAAAATGATAGATTAAAATAACAAATAAATACTCTAATTTTATTATGCATACCTTCTTCAACCACTTCCCCAACAAACACTTTAGCGATACCAGACATTGCTATAACCACATTCTGGCCCACTGAGCAGCCTGTGATTGTTTGCATCAATCTCTTCACCGCTGCCTTGGGGAATGCTGCCCGTCTGTACATTTCATATCTGTCTAACTGTTCTTCTGTGAAGTTAGAGACTAACACTCTGGAAAAATATCAATAGTACCATTTTACCATTCATAAGTAAGGTAATTCTGTTCAAAATCACCATCCTTTTTATCATCAACTTTATGACACTTTTAAATCCCTTTGGCTACTTATAGTATTATTCACACAGTAAATGCCGAAATTTAGAAAAAAAACATTGAAACAAAAAACACTACATCTATTAATGAAATAAACATACTGCATTTTTTCTCTTTCCTCTTCCTCCAACTCCTTTTTACTCTTTTTCTCTTTTTCCCTTTCACTCATAAGCGCTTCCTCTGCAGTTTCCTGGTCATTGTTATTTGTGGACTCGCCTTGTTGGAACTCATTCATATTTGGCATTACAGTATTGTCCATTGCATTGTCCAGTTCACTGTATGATTCTTCAATATTGACCGTTTGTTTGTCATCGATACTCTGGGTTTGATCAAAAGAATAATCATTGATATATGTGTCATATTGATCATTAACATCAAGCGAGTCAGATTGTGCACCAATGAAGTTATCAGAGCTCTCTGTATAAATGCTGCCAAGTTCATCTCTGTGTGAACTCTCTAAGTTCTGTATGCTGTCAGAGTAAGTGTCAACAATTTCAGTTTGTATATTAGAACTTTGTATACTTTCGCCATAGTTGACCAGTGTTGTGTCTGAAAGGAAACGGGTTATAAAAAATTAAGAAAAGCTTAAGATTTGTTATAATCCATAATATTTTGCCACACAATAAGCAAATTTAAGCCTAGTAACAAAATCAAATTTAAAAACAATTTCAAATTAAAATCAAAGTAAAAACGCTGATGATGATTTTTCCCAAGCTTTCAGCTATCAACAAACAATACTAATCACCTGTCATTCCTAAGAAATAGTAAAAAAACTTACATTCAGGTTCATCTTTTAACAATTTCTCCTCAATTTCTAAAGATACCTCTTGGCAGTCATCATCATTTGTGGAATCACTGTGGTCTAAGTCATGTACCAGCTCATTGTCTGAAATTAAGTAAAGATAAATATAATTATAGGCAATAGTAGTAACAATATAGTTAAGAAATCTAATAATACATTATTCATTTGTTGTATGAAGAAAATATTTATTGTACAAAATCCATATCAGATCTACAAGAATATTTAGCAATTGGTACTTTCTGCCTACTACTTGAGGTACCTTGTATAACAGTAATTAAAACTATTTTTTTTTATATTTAGCCTGGCAAATAGGCAGACGGGCCACCTGCTGGTAAGTGGTTACCATTGCCTATGGACATTTGCAACACCTGAGGAGTGGCCAATGTTTTGGTAGCTTTGAAGGAGATCTCTCTTTGCACTTTTCTTGAATAACCCCATGTTCTAATGCTTAGGAAAAACCTCAGCTGGATGCTCATTCCACATTTTATAGGTTCGCAGCCAAAACGATGGTGAGAATCGAACTGTGGTGGGGCTACACAAGTCCAGTTGATGTGGATGAAACTTCAATTCTTTGGCAAGTGGTGCTATGGAGGAAGGGTGACATAGGCACCAGGTTGAATAGTTCTTTATTGCACTCACCATTGTAGAGCTGGTAGAACAAGCAGAGAGTGCCCAAGTCCCTCCACAGGCTAAAGGTGTTCTAACCTTTCAGTAGTCCTTAGGAATTTGACTATTCGAAATGCATGCTTTTGAATGAAGTCAAATGGAGTGAGTTCGTATTGCGGTGCCCCGGCCCAAAGGTAAGAACAGTATTCCATGTTGGGCCTTACTTGGAGTTTATACAGTAACAAGAGTTGCCCCACATTGAAGTACTGTCATGCTCTATTTAGGATACCCAGCTTTTTGGCAGCTATTTTGGCTTTGCCCTCCAAATGATTTCTGTACTGCACAGTCTTCGATATGGCAACTCTCAGAATTCTGATACTTTCCCCAATAGTAAGTGTAGTTCCTTAGAACTAAGGTGCCCTGAAGAATAGGTTTTATTTAGTGGAAAACATGCAAACTTGTGTCTTCTTAGGGTTAAACTCAACGAGGTTTAGTCGCCCTGAATCCGAGACCCGCTCCAGAGAGTGCTCCACTTCAGAAACAAGTTGAAATCTCTTTTCCTCTATGAATGTCTGAGAGGCAGCTGTAAGGGTTGTATAATACGCACCCCCAGTACTGTCATCTGCATAGCAATGTTTGCAGTAAGATATCATTGATATGGAGGAGGGGTGGGGGTGGGTTTACTTAGAACATGGTTTATTTAGAACATGAAGCCAGGATAAAATGATAGAGACGCAAATAAATCTTACTGTTTATCACCCTCACATATTTAAAACTAGAATAACATCTAATTGGCATGGAATTATGCGCCAGATATTACTACTTCTGTTATAATTTTTGTTAAGTTCGATTTACGAATAATGTCATAAATAAAATAGAAATCCGTAAACACGATCTCTCTACTAACCTCTCAGTCTTTCTGCTTCAGACAATCCGTCGCTGCTCAGATTATCAGCCATTTGAAAATCACACTGTTGATACTGAGTTTTGATAGTATTTAAGATACTAGGCAGACAAATGAATCGAAAAAATATAAATATTAGGCACAAGGATCGCCTCGAGCAATGTCATTTACACTTTTGTCAATATAGTGTTGCCAGAGGTTTCTATTTAGTTCTCTTTGCCTTCAAATTAAATATTAATCTGTAACACATTTACAATTTTGACATAACGATGTAATTATACACGGAATGCAACCTAATCCAACAAATGATTACTTAAATTCTTATTACCATTATTTTGTGCAATAATGTTTTCTACCACACTTTAGTCTTGAGAATCGGAGTTTATTCGTTTAAGGAGGTTTTTTCTATATGAATGTTAATGTTCACAACAATCGTTGTACACTTTTTAAATAATTTTCTTGGCAGAATAAGTGGCAATTAATGTAAAGTGCTAGGGCTTGCGGGATGCAGATAGGGAGGGGTTTTGATAGTTCCCCGAAGCACAGATTGTTATCAATCACCTTGTCAGTTCAACAGTTGTCAGCTGAGCTTGTCATTTTGTCAGAGAAACGGCGGATGTGCGGATGTTGATTGAGGAATTTTTTTAAAGAAACGAAATTTGTACTTCGGGTGCGGACAGAGAGTTCCATCATGAGTGCAATAATGAAGGCCGCTATATCTCGAAGCCCTGCATCATTGGTTAGTTTATGGGAAATTGATAATGTATATGGGTATTTGAATTATTATGTAATCTAAAAAAATGTATTTAGTACCGCCGCTTCGACTCGCGCAGTGATTGTGAAATACTTTCTTCGTTTTTATTTTTGTTGTTTAACTGAAAGTATTACCGAGTTTTTATTCTTTTTGCACTTTTTTTATTGCTTTACGAACGGCCACGTTTTCGGCGTCGCTTTTGGAAAACCAGTTAAATTCGAAGATGATTTTCCTTATATAGCAATACACGCCTGTTTTTAATATAACTTATTTTTCAAACTCCGGTATACACATAGTATTAAGTAAATTTCTTCCGAAAATTATACTTCGTATATACAATTTTTTCAATGCGTTATTATATTTTGTAGGCTTCAATCTTAAACAGGAACCTCCACTTGTCTGTGGGTGGTGCTAGGCCGGCCAAGGAGGCGTCAAACACAAATACCACTAAAGCTTATACAGTGATTGACCATCAACATGACGCCCTGGTTATTGGCGCTGGTGGTGCAGGCTTACGAGCTGCCTTTGGCCTCGTCCAGGAAGGGTTCAAAACTGCTGTCGTGACCAAGCTCTTTCCTACAAGATCCCACACTGTCGCTGCACAGGGAGGCATCAATGCAGCATTAGGTATGTCTTTGTACTGATAAATTTGAAGTTCCATTGCTGGACAAGATTCACATAACTAGGTATAGTCGTAGCATAGTTAACTAAATTGGTCCACTGTCCTAATTACTAGAGAATATATAAACCTTTCTTAAAACCCACTGGTGTTAATAATGAGCACTAATTTATAATTTAACAATATCAAACATAACTGACTGCATATCATGTCCTTTAAATCACTGATATCCTTGTTTACATTTGTTAATAGTGGTCAGCTATGCAAGCACCAGTCTCTGTGACTAGGACTAGGACCACATAATTTTTTTCAATAATATTGTAAATAGATGTTGTAATCACAAGTGAAACAAAGAAAAAGACCATGTGTGAAGGAATTTAGATATTTGGCATTCAGAGCTTTATGCCTACCACATAAGGGATCTTGTGTGATGATACAGTAATATTTTATTATAAAAAGTCTTAAAATAGGTCATTAATTTGTCTAAAGGTACCAAAATTTTCCTAATTGAATCACGAATATGTATATTTTGAAAATGTACACAGCTATGTACATATAAATACAAATGAACTACTAATACTTTGAATAAATTGAAAAACAATAGTTTCATGAACCTTGGATTGTCGAACATAGTCGAGTTATGAATCACTTGTAAATTTGAATCAATTCATTTTGTCAGAATGTAATTTTAATGTAATTAGTAGTCATCATTATGTTTTCCATTGCTTTAAAAATAATTACAATGAATAAGAAAGGACTTATAAATAATTATTTTTGTGTGCTATTTAAATTAACATATATTTGTGAGGTACTTTTCTATTTTATGTTAAACAAATTCTGTATGTAATATATAATATTCAAGTTAAATTTTTACAAGTTAGTGTTACACATGAAATAGGTAGTGTTACATTTTCTTTTTACATAATTGGAGTGTTACATGTAGGTGTGAAGTGTTATGGTAAAGCTTATAATTAGATTTTCTCTACACAAGTATGTTACGTGTATATAATGTACTAAATGTATTGAGTGGTACCAAGATTTATAATTATTTACATATCTCTCTCTTACTGGTGTCATTGATATATTTCAGTATTTATTTTGATCCTTTTATGTTTCCACTCTTGGTTATAAGTCTTCTCTCATGATGAAAGTGTTAGAGGTCTACTACACAGCCAAGCACATGTCGGTAGGCTTCACATACCTTAGAGAGTATGTTTTTTGATGAACTCTAAGTTGTGCAAGTTTCCATGAGATGTTTCCCTTCACTGTTATAGCTAGTGATTTTCAATATTAAAACACACATTTTTGTAAATATTTGCATATTAGGTTTTGAACCCATGACCCTGGAGTGGTGGACTGAATTTCAAACCATTAAACTAACTTTATAAATAGAATATTTCAAATTAAATCTATTTACTTTATGGTTTAGGGTTTTTAATTATAATAACATCACACCAGATTCTCATGATAATATTCATCGTATATTAGCTGGCTGTGACCAGTACTTCTGATATCCTAAGATTTGAAAACAAATTGATTAACCATCAAACATCAATGTGTAATAACAATAAATTTTCATTAAAAATTAGTAATCACAATATTATTTGTATAAAATATGTTTCAATTCAAGCGCTTTCCTCTGTTTTAACCTCCAATGTTAATTCTACATTTCTAAGTTTTTTTACGTGTAGGGAACAATATTGGTTAAATAGTGAGTAGAATTATTCTAGCATATCATACAGTTATTGTAATAAAAATAACCTTTTCAGGCAACATGGAAGAAGACAGCTGGCTCTGGCACATGTATGACACTGTCAAAGGATCTGATTGGCTTGGAGATCAGGTAAGCTTAAAGTTTCTTGGAAAAAGCGCATTTCTATATTATCTGTAGAGGTTGGGGGCTTTGGGGGTAAATTATCTGTGATAAATAAATATACATAAATTGATTGAATAATACAACTTACAAGAAGATCCCCGCCAAGTGCCATATAATATCAATAAGGTTTGTAAATCTTAGCCTGATATCTATAGATTATGATTATGTTAAGCTTATCTCGTCTTTCTGCCTCCTCAGATAGTGAAGTGTTTTCCACTGTTTGCAAAAATCTGATCATAAACGTTTCAAATATAAGATAACAATATGTGTATTAAAAGTGTATATAGCATAGATTCCATTCGATCTCTACAATCATGTTTTTATCTGTGGGATAACGTGTTTACTTAATCTTTCAGTATTTTTCTATTCATTGCTGTATAAGGCTGGTCATACAGTAAAATATCTAAGCTGCGTTAGAGTATCAGTTATTTATGACTTGTAATGTGACAAATAGATAAATAACACATTATTTTATATTTACCATCTGCTGTCAGTTGTTATGCAGTCTAATTCTGAATGATTCTAATTAAATTTAATCAATAATAATAATTCAAAAATCATACCCCTTTCTACCCTTATTGAATACTTCAAGATTACCTCGAAACAAATTAATTGTACACCAATATGATTCGGGCGCTTTTTTCAAGATGGCGTTACTTTTAATTTTGGCAGCTATTATCTGAGTGTTACCTTTTCCTGTTTGCTAGAATATTATATTTTCCTGTTCAGGATGCCATCCATTACATGACAAGAGAGGCGCCGCATGCTGTCATTGAACTCGATAACTACGGTATGCCATTCTCCAGAACGTCCGAGGGTAAAATTTACCAGCGCGCTTTCGGTGGTCAGTCGCTCAAGTTCGGTAAGGGCGGCCAAGCCCACAGGTGCTGCGCTGTAGCTGACAGGTACATAATCCTATCTTTCTTATCAAATTCCATATAAAAGCGCTCACTTCCTCATCTATTTCAATTGCTTTAGAATTATTCGTATATTTACAGTGTAGAAAACATATCAGTCAATACCAAATAAATCAGTTATATGAGTAAATAATATCCTGAAGATTACATAATATATTATATGAAAGATTATATATAAGATTTATTGATAATAGCAATTAGTATTAATTTTATTATATAACGAGTATAAATCATGTAATTAGCTATTTAATATGCTAACTATACATTTTTATTTAATCGTAGATACGGGAATAAATTTTATTGCAGTCAACAAAAATAAGATTTTCAATACATAGTCATGCTATGTGTTGTTTTATGTCGTGATCTGCAACCACGTCGGACCAATGAGCATAGACTAACCAATGTTCATTTAGACATATTTGTCTAATAAAACATGTCTTTTAGACTAGGTCATTCACTGTCGACCGTAGCGCATACTTAGAACCACAAATTTAGAAATAGGGAGTTACATTTGTGCTTTGGGAGTAACATTTTCCTATTATTTTTGCTAACATATTCTGTAGTTATTTAAAAAAATCTGGGGGCGAACTTAATCTTTATCCTTTATTTATGTAAACACCACAGAATTTGCACATTCCTTATCGAGCACTTTGATTATTCGTACAATTATGATATATTGCCTGTTAACATACAAATCTTAATATGGTATAAATGACACTTTAGTCGTGACGAAAATTTTTAATGTTAAAATTATTAAATACGTCTCCGTAATTTTTTAAAGGAATTTTCATTTAACTGTAAATACTTTGGAAACAGGACCGGTCACTCGCTGCTCCACACGCTTTACGGCCAATCTCTGCGTTACGACTGTGAATACTTCATCGAATACTTCGCCATGGACCTCTTGATGGAGGACGGCGTGTGCAAGGGATGTATTGCACTCAACCTTGAAGACGGGACACTGCACAGGTAACTTCATTCCAGCATCGTTCGCATCCAGTATATACCTAGTTTAAAGACATTATTATATCCTCACCCCAGATCCCTTTTAGAGTAGAGGAAGAGCATCGAGTGCCAAATATCTCCATCCTTAGAGACCTGACGAGCTTCTTCTCAATTCATCACTCTTAATACAGATTTCATATTATTTGTTATGCCTGAACCTTATGCAAATTTTCTTACGAACTGAACCTTCATGGTTTTATACACATTTTATACCGAAGGTGACAAAAACATCCCAAGGTTTTAATTGCGACAGTATCATTTGGTCTCGCTCAGAAACATTGCTTCTCAAATATGAATAATACGAGTATTTTTGTTTGTATGACCGTTGTTTTTAAAAATCATGTCCTGTAAATGTCGCAATATCTATAGTAAGAAGCATTATCAAGTTATCATGTCTCGCGGCGCATGACGATACACAATACAATACTGACTGTTGTTTGTTTTTGTATCAGTATGATTTCTATTTAAATTACGATTTCGGGTGACGATAACGTTGTAAGGAAAATTGTGTAACTTTATTTTTCAATAATGTTATTTAAGGCGTGGAAACTATGATTTTCGTTTTTTTTTTCGGAATTATTTCCGTCATTCGGACTATAAGATGTGATGTTTGATATGAGTGGTGGAATTGAGTGCTTCATGTAGATTTATAATAATGTAAATATAAGGTATGAAAGGTTTGTTGGTATTCACCAAAATATCTATTCCATGACACGAATAACATAACTGACACACACACGCAGGCACGCACGCACGCACGCACGCACGCACGCACGCACGCACGCACGCACGCACACAAACACACACACACACACACCTTTACTTACCCCTTCGGCGACATACAGGCGTGGTGCGATGACTATGCACTGTTTCCAAGAAATATTCTATTAACAATCAAATATCAAAATCATTTTCAATGTAAATTTAACCCCATTAGAGAAACGACAATTTTTCGTGTATACAAAGAGCATTTATACGGGTACCTTTACATAACTATTTCTGAACGCACTGTGCTTTATTTGTTCAGCCGTTTAAGAAACATTCGCTACAAGTTGTTCAAGTATTTGTATAAACGGGACTTCCTAAAATTTTATACAAATATAAAATGTGATTTTTCATTCAGTACAATTTGTACGATTACGAGTTAAATGGTACATTTTCCTTGTAAATTTTGCTGAAATACATGCCGCCTGTATTTCCTATTGCTCACACTCAATTGTTATAAATTGAGGTATATCTAATTCGTAAATAAAACATTAAATAAAATGACCGATCACATCCCCTGTATTGCCTTTATAAAAGTATTTTTAATTGATTAACCGCATTGGTAGGAATGGGTTTATTTATATGGTATCTGAAAATCTTGGTGTGGATAACATTTATATTTATACCTTTTCGATAAAGATCGCGATAGATAGCTTCTAAATAATTTTAGCGTACAGAAATTTATCACCACGTTTTACGCCATACATAAAAAATATCAAATAAATAAAATAAAACAATTTGTGACTTTTTAGGGTATTAATTTTGTAATTGCATGGTTGCATCAGGTTCCAAGCGAAGAACACAATCCTGGCGACGGGCGGCACGGGCCGCTCGTACTTCAGCTGCACTTCCGCGCACACGTGCACCGGCGACGGCACCGCCATGGCGGCGCGCGCCGGCCTGCAGAACGAGGACATGGAGTTCGTGCAGTTCCACCCTACCGGTAACCAACCCTCCTAGCCCCTCGCTCCTCACCTCTCATTCCTCGCCCCTCACTTCTCGCTTCTTCGCTACAACTTGACGCTGCGCTCGTTCTATTTTTCTTGTATTTTTTTCTCATTTATGTTAAGGTTAAGTACAAAAAAAATTAGGAGCCTTTTCCAAACAGCTAATTGCCAGTTAACAGCTATTTGCCTGTTGTATGTAGTTACTTGTCATTCTCTTAATTCTCTAATATATTTACATCTATATAGTATTAAACAGATTGTTTCGAGCGTGTGTGACCTGAAAAACAAAGAAGTCTCACGGTTCTTAATTATGTGAAATCGATGACTACAAATATAGAAATATTTGCAAACTTCGGCTTCACGTGTCATTTTATTATTTACTAATGTCGTGAACGTCGGGCGTGGTCAGGCATCTACGGCGCCGGTTGCCTGATGACGGAGGGGTGCCGCGGCGAGGGCGGGTTCCTGGTGAACGCGAAGGGCGAACGCTTCATGGAGCGCTACGCCCCCGTGGCGAAGGATCTCGCCAGCCGCGACGTGGTCTCCCGCGCCATGACCGTCGAGATCATGGAGGGTGCGTATCTCGTCATATATTACATTATTCTATCTCGTGTTAGACATACCTCGCAGAAGTTAAGTGGACACCTCACAATGATGACGTCATAGCGAGGTACTAACTGCACATGAAGCATCTGATCATTTTTGCCTTTTTACATATATTTTATTATGAAAACATCTCACATACCTTTATAACGACAGACAAGTTACTGCCCGTATTGTCAGTATACGTAGGGGAAGTGAGATGGAGTTAGGGAAGTTCATTCCCCGCAAGTGGCGAGTTGTTCCTGCGAATATACGGCGTCAAATTTTTATATATCACAACAGGGTGAACAGTAAGTACTAAGCAATACATTCATACGTGTGTCACTGTGAAACATTTAAATACATTTCCTGACAATGTAACTTCAGATATGGTGTCGAGACTATGAACCCTTCTCACAGATTTCGGTATACTCGAGGACTGATAAAATCTTCTCATAGTCTATCGTGTTCTCATTAACGTTTGGCCAACTAAAGTTTAAATAAATGCGGGTCGAAAAACCTACATAAATCTGTTTAGTACCTATATATCCACCACAATCGCGATCAAGGAATAATAACAATATAGACACTGATATCACGATTGCTGCAATTAATATATAGAAATCGGAAAATTATATACCTATTCGCAGTTATATCCACTCGACCTTGACCTTGCCACATCGTATTATCTGATTATATTAAATCATTTATTTGACCTTCTATATACTCAGCAATAAAGATACTGTGAAATAACGCCCATTTAATATTCGACTGTCTTTGAGAGTTAGCGTTCTTTTTCTTACTAACGTGCAAACTCTTGACAACCCTCTCTTTCACTCCCTAATACAGTACTGACTATGAATTGCTAATATCCATAGTCGGTGAGCGCCGTATATTGTCAGTCATCTGTTTGGCTATAGGTCAGCTTAATCGATAAAAAACTAATTGTGTTATATTTTCGCGCGCATTTTCGTCCCGCACTAATAATACACTGACGTTTTCCCAAAGGTGTCAAAATGAGTTTAACTTCCAAATTGTTTAATAGTGGTAAAGTTGAACAAGAAATCACTCGACGTTTTCTACTTGGTAATGTCGAAAATGTAAATCTTGTTTGAGTACATTGGCAGTGAGCCAATGTTTGCTAAATGAAAGATATTTATATCTGTCATATGACTTTCACACGGCGCCTCTGAAAAAAAGGAGAGTTGTTGTTTTTAGCTATATCTTAAGCGTTTTATAACATAACTTGCCTTTTGGTCTCTTGGAAGCTTATCCTGGGGTTGTAGGTTCGATGCCCATCCAGGGCAAATGTTTGTGTAATGAACACGAGTGGTATTTTAGTCTGGATGTAAAGTTATCTTTATAAGTACGTTATTAGAAACATATGCATATTTTTATGTGTTTGTGAAGTTTCTGGTGACCATAGTAGTTTCAGAAGCAAAGGGTCGTATGTGCCTTGTCAATAGAACGTCAAAAGAATAATATATGACTATTACAATTTTGCTAAGCATTACTACATAATTATTCACCAAAATTAAATGGCAACAATTTTGGAGTTTCTTTCGAACATTCTCCATTCTGACGTCCATTATATAAGCATTGTTTACGAATTGGTTTTATTTACTTCTGACATTTCGGTAACAGCAAAACAATTAAATTTTATCGCTCCACAAGTCGCGCGCTGCAGTTTGACCTGCGCGGAGGTTATAAAATATAATAAGAAGTGCTACAGTCAATTTTTATTGTTTAAAAAATACATTTTTATATTGCAATGTTCAGTTCACCTTTAAAAATAACGAACTTTCAAAGAAACTTTAGGGGACGAACTTCCAAAAATCGCATTCACTTGCGTTCACTTGCGTCTTAGAAATAATCTTTGTGCGAAATTTGATGCTTAAGACCCAGCGATCATCGGCGAATTCTTTCTCGTTGTATCCTTTATTTTAAGTTGTAAAATTATCGACTTATTGAATGCCTCGTTGGTCGAGCGGTTGCAAGCACGACTGCCGATCGGGAGGTTCTGGGTTCAAATCCCGTTTAGGGTACTATTGGATTTATCTAATTTGGAATTTAAATTTTTGACTCGGAGTTTGGATCTGTGCCCGGTGTATGTATGGCCATAGGCTCACCACCTATTCCATGGAACGTAAACGTAACTGGTGAAATGTGGGACTGTACTACATTCCTCTACGTACCTCTTCGCGGATTACAGGCGTGATGTTTCGTTACGTTTTGTATAATTTTATTAAAGACTTCTATAATTGTTGTATAGTTTATTTTACCAGGTACTGTTCGGTTCATCCGTTTTCTCTCTTGGATTCTTTCCTAATTTGCTCTGTGTAATTAACTTAATGAGCCAAAGTTACTCAAAAATTAGTTTAGGCATTTTGGCCATTAGCCCAGACAAATGGATATACAGACATAAAACATAATTTTGCACTTTGTAACGTTCTAATGATTACAACAGTTTGATATGAATACCGTTTATTGCAATGTCACAGACAGACGCTTTATTTGTATTGGTATAGATATATACAGTCATACAGTGGATTAACTTTTGTAAGGAATTTTCCGTACGAAACATTTTCGAAGATATCGTATCGAATAAATGTCGTTGCTGCGAACGAAATCGGACATTATTTTCTTTAATTATTTCTCACACTGCTAATTGTATTTTGATATTTTCTGTATTTTCATACCTTGGTCTTTTTCATACGTTTTATAGAAATTCCATAAGTTCGATCACCTAGACATCCCAAGATCATTAAACCCTTTTATCATTTTCCTCTTCGACATTCGTCTCCTCTGAGAATGAGAAGTGTTATAATCCTATGGCAGAATTACGAAGGGCGATACCTACACGATCTTGAAAAGATATATTTTAGTAGATTAAACGTAAGTAGCGGTCGCTCCCTATGTGTCCATACTTTCATATCATAAGTTCGTTCAAATACTAGATGGTAAATACTTAGTACACAGATAATATCAATAAGCGACTTAACGTACTTGTGCTGCCATCTCTTATCATGTGTTGTCATCATTGTTGGTTACATAAGTTAAACGTTAAAATGTTACTATAATGTGCAGAGTTTTGAAAAGTGATTTTTAGTCGACACCGTAATAGAAACTTGAAGAGATATTCGGTTTCTCTTCTAGTTTCAGAGAAAATACAATTAAATGGTAAACTACAGCCTATCTTATAGTAAAACAGTTTGGTTTTCAGAATTTTTGTGTACCTATCTACGTTAAGTGCTAAATTATGAGACAAAACATGTATGATTGATGTAAAACGCGCTAGTTATCAGAGTATAATAAATTCGGTGATAAATTAAATATAAATAGACCTTTATGTTATTTAACAAAGAACTATTACAAATTTTGTATTTAGAATTTAAAATAACACACATTCACTAATTAAATTATTCGTATCTTCGCACTTTCTCTCAAATAAAATATATCGTAATACTGATTACGAAGTTTACTGCGTTACATAGGTAGTTACAGTCGTTAAATCGTGTATTCTTGTGTACAAGAAAGTATGTTCAAATTGCATAACGCATGCAACGGTTACCACGCAGGTACTGTATGCAATTCGTAATCTGCACGAACCAGCGGTAACACTTACGTGGTGGGGGATTTGATTTTTAAGTGGAAATAATAATCGACCTATTTATCATTCCACTGTTGGAATATGGGTCTGCTCTCATATTGAGAGGGTTAAGGCCATTCGCCGTCTACCAAGCTAGTCAAGTGCAGGTTGGCAGAATTAATACGCATTACAATTATTTTTTTTTATAAATTCTAGAGTGTGCAGGTTCCTCACGACGTTTTCCTTCACTGTTAGCAAGTGATATTTAAATTTAAAATGTACTTTTGTAAAGAGGTGCGCGCCATGGAATTGAATCCAGCACCCCTGGTGTAAGAGGCTGAATTCTTAACTGATAGATAGATATATAGAAAAAAACCTGTGCACAATACACAAATTATTATTGTTATTCGCTGTAACGACACTTTAATAAAACTTCGTAAATGTATATCGATGCGGACCTCTTTCTCGTAATGCGTGCCATCTGTTATAACTGAGCCACTTATAACTCGCAGAAGTTAACTAAGCACCTCGCTATGACGATATAATAGCGAGATACGGACGTATTGAAAGTGAGAGCACTACGAGATAATAGGTGAAATAATATAGCGGGAGTGGAAGTTCATTCCTCACAAGTGTTAAGTTGATTTCTGTGTGTTGTAAGTTCAATGGTATAAAACACTGTCCAATGCACAGTCGCAGGCGCAGAGAAGTGCGAAATCAGCCTTGACACTTGGCTGGGCATCTGTTAGTAAAAGCATTCCACGACCGTTACCGGTTCTGCGGACGGTTTCAGTCGTTACCGTTATTTTGATAACACTCTTTCAGCCGGGTTATCGGATTATCAATGTAAGTTAAAGACTTCCTGGTTATGGGTTAACTGGAGTAAATGGATGGAGTAAATTCTGTCTTATTCAATACCGAGAACTAAAAATCGACGTCATTTTTACGCTGATGAATGACAATGATGTTTTGCGCAGGTCGCGGCTGCGGACCTGAGAAGGACCACGTGCACCTGCAACTGCACCACCTGCCGCCCGAGCAGCTGAAGCAGCGGCTGCCCGGCATCTCCGAGACCGCCATGATCTTCGCCGGCGTGGACGTGACCAAGGAGCCCATTCCTGTGCTGCCCACCGTGCACTACAACATGGGCGGCACGCCCACAAACTACCGCGGAGAGGTTAACATTCTGTCTAATAAGAATTCTATTAAATCTACCACTAAGAACTCTAACTTAGAAATACCCGATAGTACCCGACCCAGGAATAAAACCGAACCTCTCGATCAGTAGTCGTACTTACAATTACCCGAACAACGAGGCTGTTATCAACGTATAATTATAGGCAGGTCTATACAGACAGGTATATTCGGCACTTGCTGCTATCAGTCGGCCTCGTGACGGATCAGCCATGAGGACATTATAATAATAATAGTAAAAATTTGAAAAGAAAAGTAGTTTGATATACAAATGTATCGTTGTGCGCGCAGGTGCTGGCGCATCGCAACGGGCGCGACCAGGTGGTGCCCGGGCTGCTGGCGGCGGGCGAGGCATCGTGCGCGTCCGTGCACGGCGCCAACCGGCTCGGCGCCAACTCGCTGCTCGACATCGTGGTGTTCGGCCGCGCTTGCGCGCTCACCGTTGCCGACAACTGCCGCCCCGGCGACGCGCAGCCGCCGCTCCTCGACGTGAGTACATGCACACACTGACGCACACGCTTACGTTAGCACACGACATACACACGCACACGCAGAAACAGACATGCACACAGACACTCGTGCACAAGGACCCATACACACCAACGCACACACGTTAACGCACACGCCCTCACGCTAGCAAACTATAAACACACGCACACATGGACACACATCCATACAGTCTGGCGCACACAGTCACGCCCTCGCACCCACGCGCACGCATACTCCCCTTACACTTCAATCTTGCATGAACCATGCCACGCTTCGTCCGTCCTTTATTATCGGTACGATGCCGATAGTATATTTTGGTACACACTGTTAAAAAGCAGGTGTGTATATACATTCCTTCCCTACATTCCCTCTATACATCTATTACAGCTTCAATTAGAAATATCCAATCAATTTAAACACTTCTGGACACTGTTCAATAAACTTACCATGACACGAACATTAGATTGGTCTTTTAACAATGAACAGTAAAGTAAATAGCTTGCAATTTTTAATGTCATAATCAGTTATTATCTATCACAGCCGCTAACGGTTTGTTAATGTACATACACCATTCTGATCGTCTATACGTTTTATCAAGAAGTTAAAATTAAAAAATACTGAGCATTACACCGTCTTTCTAAGTTACATCTCACCTCGAACCTGGAACGATGTACTATTCAAAGTATTCACAATTTTTACGCAATATTGTCTCCACACAGTGCCCTATTAGAATGGCCGGAAGAGGTTTAAATACAGTTCGTTTGAGATAAAGGAGCGTTTACATCAACAAATATCAGTATATTATAGAAGTTCATATATTTTTAAGTAATTAATTATATCTTAGAAGTGGTTTCGAAAACGTTCTTGCGTCATAAATTTTTTACGTTTTCAACAATAAAGGTTAACATTTGTTGCCATTATGTTATGGCGTTAATTAAGTACACTCGACTATCAATCACTCATGCTAAACCTGATTGATAATATATCTACATACAAAAAATAGTAATAAAAATGGATTTCTTAACTAAAGTATAATAATACTAATAAGTAAACATGTGTGCGTGCGTCAGTCGACGGGCGAGGCGAGCATCGCCAACCTGGACGCGCTGCGGCACGCGGCGGGCGGCGTGGGCACGGCGGATCTGCGCCTGCGCATGCAGCGCTGCATGCAGAAGAACGCCGCCGTCTTTCGCCAGAAGAACACCCTCGAGGAAGGTCAGCACAGCACACTCCTTTATTACAGATTACACAAAGCCTTCATTGGCTTATAGTATTAAACGGGCAATTTTCATGTGCTTGTGTGTGGGGGCGCGTGCCTGTTAAGGATTCAATTTATCAGCGTTATATTTTCAGAAATTTCTATTCCTATCTACCTAGTTGTAATTCCGAAATATTAAATAATTAAATTCTTGATCAGTCGTACCTAACAAAGCTCTCAGGTACTTTAATCAATGTGCGTAATTACAAAAATAGTCGGAACAAATTATCGCAATAGATTTACTCGTATATTAAGTGTGCGATACGCGTGTCCGTATCAGTCAACATCACACTTACTGATAAAGGTCATGATACTTATCGCCTCTAATTCAGTCGCGTGGCAGGCATGGGCTCGACGATCCTAATACATGTTCGTTCAGCTTGTATGTACATATATCTTAACGTTGATTATTTTATTTACAACACAATTACAATATTTACAAAATATCATTCCTGTATTTGCCCGAAGGGACAGGCAGAGGAGAGTAGTACACTACCACATTGCACCAGTTGTGTTAGTTTAGCAAGGAAGGAGCACATTGCCATATACTGATCAATAGTCGCGGTTAAGTTATTTAATAAAATATTTTATTTAAATTGACTTTCAACTTCAGCTAAAAATGGATTTTATTTCTGAAATATTTCACAAAAACAACTAAAACACTATCAAATATAGAACGTGCTATATTCAACAACGTACCGACACCACAGTTCTATGTTTCCAGGGCACCGACAGATCCACGAAATCTACAAACAGTTCAAGGACGTGCGGGTGTCGGATCGCTCGCTGATCTGGAACAGCGACCTGGTGGAGACGCTCGAGCTGCAGAACCTGCTGCTGAACTCTGTGCAAATCGTAGAGGGTGCGCTGGCCCGCGAGGAATCGCGCGGCGCGCACGCGAGGGAGGACTTCAAGACGCGCCGCGATGAGTACGACTACTCCAAGCCGCTCGACGGACAGGTCGCTCAGCTGATTACTTCTCACTAGCTTTGTGTTCAAAAATTGTATCCACTCTCATTCAGTGTTTAATGTACCAATTAAAGGCATCTTATATACTCATATACTCTAGGCTGCCGAACCTATATTCTCCGGTAAAGGGAGCGTAGGTCGCCCTCCAGGTGGTGTAACGACCTGAATAAGACAGCTTTATGCTGCTGGCGTCGAAAGGCCTAGAACCGGAAGGAGTGACATCTAAAAGCTGATAGATGAATCCACTCTGACTTAATACACTGTACTATGTAAAAACATCTTATCTATTGCTGATCCATGAACATACAAGTAATTTTACTCTGTTCGCAGACAAAGCTGCCGATGGAGCAGCACTGGCGCAAGCACACGCTGGCGGAGACAGACCCCAGTACCGGAGCCACTCGGCTTACGTACCGGCCCGTCATCGACGGCACGCTGGACGCGCGCGAGTGCGCCACCGTGCCGCCCGCCATCCGCACCTACTAGCGACCTGGTACTGACCACCCCTGCCCGCCCCGCGCCCCGCTCGTTATTCACTGCCACATTCCGCTCTATATACTACATGTTCTAATAACAAATGGATTCTTATTATCCCTTATCTTGTATCTTACAACTCGCTCTATGCTCCCTGCTTCAAGCTAATTAGTAATTGCCACCCTCTGCTCTACATACTGTGTGTTTTACAAATAAACACTTCTTGTGTCTAGTATCTCACAAATGTCACATATTTCACTTTTTTCATATTACTGATATGCCTGATAAAATTTAGCTTTCATATTACTCATGTATGTTACATTTACACAAGTATCATGTTACTATAATGAGGCTTAATATTCAATATCCGGTAACAAGCTTATTACGATGTACCTAAATGTTTCATGTGCCTAATTAATATACTATTATTCTGATCAGTCATTTATCATTAAAGAAAAACATCACAAGTATCTTTGAGGCCCAAAAATATACAACAATGTTAATATTCTTGTATTTTCAAAAATACATATACAATAATTTCAGAATAACAAAACTAGCCCCTGTCCTATTAGAGTGATTTATAAAAGAAATCTTTAATAACATTATGTTTATTGAAGTTATGTTTCTTTTAATATGTTATAAAAAAAATATGAGAGTGATTTTGTTTACTATTCCAGGTAATCTCTGAGTGGGTGCTGACTGAGCGATGCAGTATTCCATTAGTGCATGACTTGGCCCAAACAGATTTTGTGTGTTCATTTATAATGCCATTATTTATTTAGTTATTTATTTTAGTGTAAATTGTAAAACATAACAATCTATTAAGGAAAAATTCTCTTTGATCATGACCACTAATATGTAATGTGTTAAACTGACAAAAACAATTAGTGCCTAAATTAGTTACATGTTTCTTTTTATTTTAGTTAACTCTTCACCTTCATTGAATCAATTGTGTGAATGAGCAGCATTTATATTCAATATTCAATATCTGAAACTCAGCAGCACCAAGGTACTTAAGTTGGTTAGGAAATATCATCTCTGAATACCCTATGAAGTGCTACAGTCATAAATATTAGTCTACCTCACTTCATGCTTTGTAAGTTCTATTGCAAGACCACAAAAAATTAGACAATTTTATTAATGGTAGCAAATGTTTCAATTAAAACATTTTGTTGTCATGTAATCATAATAAATTAAGTTTTGTATATTATTGTTTAGTATCCAGTATTAAGATGAAATTAAAATAATCATTATGTACAAGTTTATACGTTTAAGGGTACTGTTATTAAAATATATGAATATGTTTTAGTAAAAGTTGTTTTATTTTATGTTTACTCAAATTTACAAATCCTATAGTAATAATTTAACAGCCAAATTTGAATGTTAAATGTTTTTTAATGAAACTTAAGGATAAACTTTCTCTTGGTAGATTTTTAAAGTTAATAAGGAAAATTACCTTCTGTTCTTATCAAACACTGTCTTAATCAAAACTGTGGTGTTTTTAGATATTTAAAATGTAACAATTTTCATTTATAATGGTTACTAAAGAATGCTTCCAAATATTTTGTTTTCACAAGTAATAGGTTTACCTCTAGGAATTATTTTATAGCAGTAATGTTGTCACATACGTAATTACCCTCATACAAGCAAAGATAACAACTTATTTTTGGTCTACTTACATGTATTTTATCATCTATTAATAACTGAGCCGACCTTTTGAATTTTTGTCTTATAAATAATATATTACACCAAGGACAATGTTACAACTTCACCCTTTAGCCCTAGGATATAAAAAAAATAACAATTACTCACTGTAACTGTGAAGGAAGAAGTGTAAAAAACTTTTCAATTTTGATAGTTCCTCATAAGTTCACTATAACATTTTAAAGACCTGTGAAATCCGCCTTGGACCGAAATTCGGAACTTTAGCCGTATCTTTATCGTTTTGAAAGGCAAAAATTAAAAGTGAAACCATAAAAAGGATGGTGATGATATTAACAAGAATAATTAACGGTACATTGGAATGTTTTCCCTTTGTTCTGAAGGTAAAATGAATTACTACATTGAATCTGCCATAAGGACAAAACTACTGATGTCGATAAGACAATTGTTTGTCATATCAGTACTAAGGTCAGCGTATTTTGCAGGTTGGACTAAACCTATCCTATCTGGTCTATACTCTCCCTCCGTAGTTTATAGTTTTTGTTCTCGGATATCGATCGTTGGTGACTTTTTAACGTCATCCAATCAAGTATCGCATTGTTGACATGTGACAACTGACACCCATACCTCCTTTATCGGATGACGTGTAATACTATTAAGACCTAAATAAACTAAAAACGTAAGTGATGTCAATGATGTAAAAGTTTGACGCACGAACATTCTTAAACATTATACATTTGTTATTGCTTATTACTTAAGTTACTCAAATTTGCTGTTAATTAACTCAGTAATTTATTTCCTTATACCCGATTAGATATTGTACTTTCCATTCGATGTCATGTCCCCAGTCATACATTCAAGCATCAATTGCGCTTGATGTTTTTCAATCCGAACGACCTGTTTGTGATGCGCCAATGAGTCTAAGCAATAGCTGTTTTACTTCGTAATTATTTTAATTCCAAAGCATAATTTGTTTAAAATACGATTAAACAATGTTTCAAAAAAGTATAAGGTTTCATATTACAATGTTTTATTGTTTATAAAAAATATCCACGGTTAGTCCAACATAATGGCCGCTATTCATCCATCAGCTTTTTTTGCAGGACGCATTCGTGAGACGCAGCGTGATATGAAAGTATCTAACATAAAGAAACGATTTGAGTCACCAAAATTTTTCAACACGAACTGTAAGTGTCATTACACAAGACAATTTTATTGTATTGTACTAAATATACGCTCCACATAATAATGAATTTTTGGCCAACAATGAATAAAGGCTAATTCCCAGTTCGCTACAACATTAAGTTTCAGGATTAGCAATGCGTTGATAACGGTGATCACTCACCATCAGGTGGCCTGTTTGCTTTCATGTCAGCGTGTACAACAAAATTAAAAAAAAATTAAAGAAATGGTATTGGTTTAATTAGTAACAGAATTGCCTCCATTGAAATACAATAGCAAACTGATGAATAGTATTTGGGGTATTAACAACAGATACTCGCCACATAACGTAAAAAAATCGATAATGCTACAAATTTTAACTCAAGATTGCAGCAGTAAGAATATTTAACCAAACAACTTTTAAAATTTTGACAATTTTACATAGAAAGTACCCACTGCAAGGTAAGTAAAAATAATTAGGTACTATTCTGTACAAAGTGCCTGCCATAATAGAATAGCAATATTTATTACATACCCGTTTTCTACAAACAATGCTATACACTTGAGACAGGAGCTTAAATATGACCCAGATTATTATTATAATATTTTTTTATTTTTACTGGTTTAATTCATATCTTACTGAAGCATAAAAATTATCGTTTATACATTCTAAAAAACAAAATGGCCATATCATACTTACATATTTAAATGATAATGGAATTTTTCCTAACGAATAAATTTGACAAAGTATCAGAAGTTATTAGAGCGTAAATCTAAATATATAGACACCTAACTGACGTTATATACCTATGTACTACGTACATGTATGCTTATACCTATAAAAACTAGCTAGTTTAAAAATATTCTTCCAAACAGATACATCATAATATTATAATTAATAGTCTTCTCTACATTCTAGGACCGCTGCCAATCCCGCAAACAAGAATGAAACTATGATTACTATACCAGCTGCTAATTTGGACAACGTTTGGGCCCACTCATTACGTCTCCCAATCGCATTAGTTCACACATCACATACTTAACCTATACAAGTAATGTATCTGTATCAACAAAGTACAGTTAGTGAGATGATATTATTGTACGATATTAAATTTTTATCCTCTATCAATGTTTCAATACATTGTTAGTAGTATTGTTATATCATCACGCCAGATCCATTACGAGGTAGGTAGAGAGCAGCGAGCGGGAAGTTAATTCATATATTCGTGTTTGAATTATGAATACATTATAACCATTAGGATAGACAGAGCGGACAGAGTGATAAATATATCTACATTTACAGACCTGCCGTGCTTCTTCTGTATTCGTAACTCTTATTACACACGCACGTCGATTTAAGTGGCTTCTCTCTCAACCATTCTATACGTACATCAATACGTACACAAGGTACATACACGTGAGCGTTCGCGAGCGGCCCGTTATGCCGCGCTAACGGGCGCAGCGGTAAACGATGCTGGCGGACTCAATTTACGAGAAGATACGTTTTTGTTTTGCTCTACAGCAAAAAATAATTATTTAGAATTTGAGTAATTTCATATTCTAATAGCTACCATTATTGATAGGTATATATTATAACGATAGGCAATTATTTACACGTGTTTTTGTAATATTTATATAACATGTGTACATTGCGTTACGCATATGTCGACTGGCTTGTAGGTTTAGCGGCTAGTAAACGTTACTGCTCAAACAGAGTCGAAGATCGAGAGTTCGATCCTATGTATGTACATATATTATTTGTGTTATCCGGGCAATAATTGAATGCGAAGAGCTGAAAATCGAGCTCATTGGCATGCTATTGGAGAGGCCGATGTCCAGCAGTGAACGATGACGGGTTGATGATGATATGTGTTTAGTCTACTTTAATTAGATTAATTAACCTCAAACAGATTTTAATTCCTATCAAGGGTTACAGATAGATTGGTTATTATCTAGGTACCTCAGAGACAATTAAAACGCGTTCTAGTCACTTCTTATCTTATTACTTCTGTAAAACGGTAGCGCAAAATTAAGGGCGCTTCCAGACCAGCTTCTTTTGGCGCGTATACGCTCGTTTTAAACGCATATAGATCGTACGTATTCGCGCGCTTTATGCTTCGGTATAAGTATTGACACGCTGCTACGCTTGTATACGGGCAAGCCGCCTACGACCCTTCCCATTGCACCATACTGAGACAAACACAACACGAGCGTTTACGCGCATTGCCACTCGTATCTACGCTGTCGTTACACTTTATCCCTACACTTCTATAAACATAATTATCGATATTAGAAACCATATATCTCATATTTTATAGACTGACACCGCACTTACGCTATTAAGTACGGAACCGTGATTAAATATAAGAACACAATAACCATAAGAATTGTAAAAAACCTTTAACCAACTATTTACCCTGTACAGGATACTAAAGTTTTTAATAAACACAAAAAATATTAAGAATTAGCGAGTTAGGATACACATTATACGTTCATAGTTTCAAATATTCTGTGAACTGACAGCCGTACGACGGACGACACGTTAGACGGTTGACCTCAGCTATTTATTGCGCTACAGTTAAGAACTGGTCGTAGCCTCATTGACACACGATCCACGGCGACTGGAGTCATTGATCGGCCGTCGCGCGATAGAATGCATGTGGCCACTGATAAGGAACGGTCGCAGCGTTGATGTAATGCGACCCGCCTTCCAGCACCTACCTACTGGGAGGTCAGCGTATTCAGAATAGTCTAGATATGTTTAATGTCAGCCCGTGAATGCATCTTTAACCTGTGTTAGTTTGTAATATAATTTGTAATAATATTAAGTCTCAACCTCCAGAAAAGGCATAACTCAGCGTATGTATATGTACTTCGAGTAAATGGAAGGCATCCTAAAATGTTAAAAAGTACCTTTAATAGACGAACGTGCGTGACGACTTTCATGGACGTAATAGTCCAGAGAATTTATCTGGAGCACACCTGCCGAGAATCCTTGGCGATTGCCTACCGTTAAAGAAAATAAGCATAACGATCTACATATATGCAGCTTCGCTTGGTATTGAATTAATAGTTCTGGTCTAATCAAATACTACATATATCGATGCATATACGATCTACCATTTTGAAAACAATTTTTCTTTTTTAAGCTTAAATGTATTGCTTCATTATCATCATCATCATCAGTCTGCTTCCGTCCACTGCTGGACATGGGTCTCTCCGATGGCACGCCACTGAGCTCGATCTTCAGTTCTTCGCATCCAACATTCAACAT